>JAFFZR010020176.1:0-31765 GCA_018397195.1 Lethrus apterus | reverse complement strand
GCTGTGTGATTGAACTTCTAGGCGATTATAATTAATTAATTAATTAATTAATTAATTATTATTTATAGGTCATATAACTCAGTTAAACTGAGTTAAGAAAATATTGTTAACATCACCAAAAATATTAAAAGATGAAAATTGATTATTATTTTTATCATCATTATTATCATTAGTTTTTGCCTCCCCCCCGCGTGGCCACGGTAACAAATTTTATACAATATTTTAAAATATTTTTAATATTTCACTGTAATTTTCGATTACGGAGCGAACGAACCTTACCATTGTTTTTCTTTTTATTGGATTATTGATCAATTTCCTCAAAAATTGTTTAATGAAGAAGACATTTTTCTTTTAAACGCTGAAGAATCTTGGCTAAACTGAAAAATGTTTATTTTTTTTAAGTTGGATAGTGACGCTTTAATATTTGTGTGCTTTATTCTATTGTTTATTTAAGATGTCGGTGATAAACTGGGCAAAGGATCACAGAACCCATCACAAATTTAGCGATACGGACGCGGATCCCCACAATCCACGAAGAGGTATATTCTTCTCCCACCTAGGTTGGCTCATCACCAGAAGACATCCGGAAAATTTGGAGAAAGGAAGGACAATCGACATATCCGACCTGACCAGCGATCCACTGCTCAGATTCCAAAAGAAATATTACAAATACTGCATGTTTTTCGTCGCCTTCTTCCTACCCACCGTCGTTCCGATGGTCTGTTGGGACGAAACGTTCTTGAACGCCTTCGCGATCAACATTTTGAGATTTTGCGCCGGTTTAAACGCAACCATGTCATTAAATTCTTTGGCGCATCGGGTGGGAATGAGACCTTACGATAAGTTAATCGGTTCTGATCGGTAAATTTCGGTGGATTATTTGCAAAATTTCAGGAACATAATGCCGGCGGAAAATTTAATAGTTTCGATGTTGACTCTCGGCGAAGGTTGGCACAATTATCATCATACGTTCCCGTGGGATTACAGAGCCTACGAATATGGAAGATACGGCACGAACATGTCGACGGAATTCCTCGATTTCATGGGGAAAATCGGATGGGCTTACGACATGAAGACCGCGTCTCCAGAAATTATAAAACAGAGGTGTTTGAGAACTGGTGATGGTACTCATTCCATTTGGGGTTGGGGCGACGACGACATGACACAGGAAGACAAAAGTGGAGTAATCGTTATCAACAAGAAGAAATAATTTGTATGTTAATTTTTGTTATCTTTTGTAACATGGCCGTTTGTCGATGATTATAAAAAAGGGTTATAAAAAAAGGTAACAACAACATGTTTAAAACTACACTTTCATTTTCAAAAAAATAAAAAAAATTGTCATCAGCATGTAAAAAAAATCCTAATTGAAACACAAATACACACTTTCAATCCATCTAGTGAAGAGAACTGCAATCATTAATTTTCGTTTGTAACTTGTTTTTTTATTATTTTTTCTTCCATCATAATGACATAAATTTGACAGCTTAAATTATAATTTGTTTTTGGAATGAATTGGGTAGGGTTGGGTTGCGTTGGGTTGGGTTGGGTTGGGCAATTATTATTGTTATTATTATACCTTTTTAGAAATTTAATCAAAAATAAAGTTTTTTTTTTTTATGTTTAGTTTCAATTTTAAATAACGCTAATAGTTTTAAAAAATATTACCATAATATAACAGATAATAATAATAATGAAGACTAAAGAAAAAGATGAATGTGGAATTGAAAGGGGCTTCTTGGAAAAGGGGAATAAAAAGAAGAAAAAAATGTCGTATGTCAAAAAAGAATTCTCATTTGACACATAAATAATTATTTTTATAAATAATAATTATTATTATTATCTTTTACTCGCGCACAGTGGGCAAAAATGCCGACCTAGCTGGACAAAAATATTTTTTTAATGTTTTATTTCTTAAAAATAATATTGCAATATTACGGACAAATATTCTAGGTACAAACATTTCAATGTAATAGTTAATTTCGGGTAAGTAACTAGCGGTAATAACACCGTAAAGTTACATATAAACACAAGTAGATTGCTATGTTTTAGGCAGTCTTATTTTGCATACTTTGTAAGCAGTGTTTCATCATTGTGTGAAATTATAATAAGTTTATTAATATGGATTCTTTGAATAAAGGTATGTACAAACATATCTGATTCTAAAAATACTTTTATTTGTATAAACAATTTATATATGAGCCATTGTTTTCAAGCAATTTTAATAAAAAAAATTACTTGTATTTTTTATTTTAACATTTCTCCATCATTCTCTGCCAAGATTTTATCGTCATATTATCTGTTGTTTATCTAGAAACTAGTCACAAAAAAATAGAGTCTACTTTTGTCAACCTTCTTTGTTTTGCAATTTTCAGTGTTGGTGTGTTAAATTTCTCGAAAAGAATTATTTGAAGTTTGCCAAGAGAAATATTGAGTTATGAATTAGATTAAGTATTAGTTTAAATCATTTTGTACACATTTTATATCATTTTAAAACTTAAACAAGCTTTTCAATACATTTATAATTAAATATTAAATAAATTACAGGCAAAAAACGAAAATATTTTTTCTTAAGTTTAACTCAAATACAAAACATCGTAACTGAAAATATTTTTTATCTCATAGAATAAAATTTAGTAACTAACAAAATAACAAAATTTAAATCTTCTATCTCTTATAGCAAACGATATGTCTAGGGTCTAGGGTGTACATTCAAATTAAATCACTCTGTATATAAATCAATAAATTTTCGAAATAAACATATTATTTATACATTAATGGCATTTTTCAATAACGTATTAACGATAACTTGGTCGTGGGATTTTTGTCCAGCTAGATCACAGTTTTGGCTCACTGTGACTCGTGAGCAATCAACCATCGATTACAAATCGAAATCGCTTTACAAAAATAATTGGAATTGGAACTGTTGATGATAATTTTAATGTAAGGGCGGTTTTGTCTTTGTCGAAAAAATGTGTTATTGTGGCCACGACCGACTTACTCTTCGGAAGTCACTCCAGCATATACTGCAAGGTATGGAAAAACGTGGAAACCCCATCCAGAACCCCGAAATCAGCTCCGGATCTTATCGTTGTCCTCCGATAAGTTACCGACAGTTAATTTGATAAATACGTAACTGGCGATTAAAATTACGGTGAATATTTCCAGTTGTTTTGACAGTTTGCGGCAGTAGATAGAGAGTTACCTTTGTCAACATTTTAACTGGCGGATAAAATTAACTAAGTAAATAATTTAAGTTGATTTTGATAGTTTAGTAAACATTTAAATAAAAACTCCGTTTGTTTCGATCATTGACGTATTTTGCGTTGTAATGAATCACATGTACTTGTACTTGGCGACGGATTTCTTGGTGTATCCATGTTAGAAAAATTGCAAAAATCTTCTTTTCCTTGTCTCCTCCAATACTATATATTCCAGCGTCGATCTCTCCAATTTCAAAGCTGCTTATAGACCTCTCTGCAAGGTTTTTTCGACCCACACAGCCTTTCCATACCACTAATTATTCCTACAAATTTCCCTCCCTTTCCTTCAAATCAATGTAAGCAAATAAAAACAAAAATTTTAAAAATTTATGAGGTTTTGATTCACCCGGAGTTTCCCGGATTTATATTTTTGGTATAAAGGTTTCAACACTCCTGGACCCAACCGGGAGTTTCCCAGATTCACCCGGAGTTTTCCGGATTCCCCGGAGTTTCCGAATTTAACCTTTGCTAAGGCTGCCAACACTTCCGGACCCATCCGGGGTTTCCCGGATTCCCCGGAGTTTCTCGGATTCCCCCGGAGTTTCCCGGATTTACCAGGAGATTTCCGGATTCCTCGGAATTTCCGAATTTAACATTTGCTAAGGTTGCGAACACTTCTGGACCTACCCGGAGTTTCCCGAATTTGCCAGGTGTTTTCCGGATTCACCGGAATTTCCGAATTTAACCTTTGAGAAGGTTGTCAACACATCCGGATTCACCCGGAGTTTACAGGATTTTCCCGGATTCGCCATAAGTTTCGCGGATTTCCCCGGAGTTGCCAACACTCCACGCGGAGTTTCCTATATATTCCACTTTAATAGGACATCAACCAACCTAACAAAATTGGCCTGCCATGTGATTAATGTGCTTGGTGAATAATTCAACTCAGTTTAAATTTAAAAGTATAGTCGATAATATTTAGATTTCGATGGAAACTTTTTATAAGAAGGCCTGACTGCTTGGGAGAATGTGGAGAAAAAGCAAAATATTTTTCAATGTAGAAGCAGAAGTGTGTAAAAAGTCGAATATGGACGAAATTAAACGGAATGAAATGAAATGAAAGGAAATGAAATGTAACAGAAAATGAAATGATTTTAATTGGTAGAAGAGCCTAGTATTTGCAAAGAAATAAAAAAGATCGAAAAGGACAAAATAAATGCGAGGTATAAATATGGAAATGAAGAGAGAGTAATGGATGAAGGTAACTTGAAGAGAATGAGATGACGTAATATTTCACTGGTTGTATGAAAATAATGAAATTGGTGGAGGAAGTAAAGATGAAAGGGAAAGATTTGAAAGACATATGATACAGGGATGGGGCAGGTTTAGTTAAAGGTAGCGATGACTTAATGGTGTTTTGTTTATGATGGCTAAAGTTGTTTTCTTAGAAGATCTTGGTGCCAGGCGTTTTGTTTAATCAGGCTGCTTTGCATCCAGATCACGTCTAAATTCCCGTTTTTTCCAAAAACATATTCCCGACGGAAAATTTCGTCGTTTCGATGTTGGCATTCGGAGAAGGTTGGCACAACTACCGTCACACCTTCCCGTGGGATTACAAGGCGGACTAGCTCGGAAAATACGTGAACGTCTCGACGGCCTTCCTTGATTTCAAGGGGAAAATCGACTGGGCGTACGACGTGAAGACCGTCTCGCCCGAAATCGTCAAAAAGAGGTCGTTGAGGACGGGCGATGGAAGTCATGTTCATTAAACGTCATTTGAAATTTAAGGGCTCTTCATTATTAAGAAAACTTGTGAGGTATAAATTTGACAGCTCTCATAAACAATTGACGCAAAGTGACAAATATCCTTTGTTTTAGAACTATAATTTTTGCAACAGCACAGCCTTTCCCCCTTTACTATTTCTTGTTTTACTCATTTCTGTTATTATGAATTGTCGTTGAATAATACATACCTAATGGGTAGATAATTAACACTTGACCTATTAAAAGTTATGAAAATAAGAATAAAAAAAAATTAACAATAAACAAAGCGAATATATTTCACAAAAGTCATGTGTACACCAAGGACGCGTGACGTCAGAGTGACATCCCCTTCCTATCAAATTTTGCCATATATATGAGCATAAGCGATAAACAATCCCATTTATTATTATTATTAGCATCATTGGAAAACGGTCGCCTCTTGCGAGTATGACATGGAAAAATCGAAGCCTACTGCGAGAAAACAGGGTTACGTCTGGATTATCATCGCCAGGTTCCTTCACATCCATTTGATTGGAATGTACGGTCTTTTTTTGATTTTCACGTCTGGAAAATTTCTCACCACCGTTCAGGGTACGTACGATTATTTATCTTTAATTTTTTTATTTTTTTAATATGTTTCTTACAGCGATCGTTTTGGTGAATCTTGGAACTTTGGGCGTCACGTGCGGGGCGCACCGATTGTGGTCGCATCGTTCTTACAAGGCGAAGACACCGCTGAAAATCATTCTTTTGGTCTTTCAAACTATGGCGTTTCAGGTTTGTAAAAGTTCGCAAAGAAAAACTCAACCCTGACAAGTTCACACACAGTATTATTATTACTATCGTTATTATTGTTTTTTTTTGTGAACGGCTGCGCAGCTTGTTCGAAATGTTTTTAATATTTCGCTGTAATTTTGGATTACGGAGCGAGCAAACCTTACCATTGTTTTGTTGCTACAGATCAGTTATTGGATTTCGAATCAATTTCGTCAAAAATTGTTTTATGAAGAAGAAAGGCTGAAAAATCTTCGCTAAACAGAAAAATATTTATTTTTTAGGTTGGACGGTGTTTTCTTATCCATTTTTATTTTGACACATGGGTTTCTTGCCACTTGCCACTGGCGCTTTGAGAAAATAGCTCCGTTTTGACAGTTGGGATTTTGACATTTAATAATTTAACACATTAATATTTGTATGCTTTATTCTATTGTTTATTTAAGATGTCGGCGATAAATTGGGCAAAGGATCATAGAACCCATCACAAATTTAGCGATACGGACGCGGATCCCCACAGTGCAGGAAGAGGTTTATTTTTCTCCCACATAGGTTGGCTCATGATGAGAAGACATCCTGAAAATTTGGAAAAAAGAACGACCATCGACATATCCGATCTGACCAGCGATCCACTACTCAGATTCCAAAAGAAATATTACAAATACTGCATGTTTTTCGTCGCCGTTTTCCTACCGACTGTCGTTCCAATGGTCTGTTGGGACGAAAAGTTCATGAACGCCTTCGCGATCAACGTTTTGAGGTTTTGCGTCGGTTTACACATAACTCTGACAATAAATTCTTTGGCGCATTGGGCGGGAATGAAACCTTACGATAAGTTAATCGGTTCTAATCGGTAAATTTCGGTGAATTATTTATAAAATTTTAGGAACATATTGCCGGCGGAAAATTTAACAGTTTCGATATTGTGCCTCGGCGAAGGTTGGCACAATTATCATCATACGTTCCCGTGGGATTACAGAGCCGAAGAATATGGAAAATACGGCACGAACATGTCGACGGCTTTCCTCGATTTCATGGGGAAAATCGGATGGGCTTACGACATGAAGATCGCTTCTCCGAAAATTATAAAACAGAGGTGTTTGAGAACTGGTGATGGTACCCATTCACTTTGGGGTTTGGGTGACGAAGACATGACACAGGAAGACAAAAGTGGAATAATCGTTATCAACAAGAAGAAATAATTTATGTTAATTTTTATATTTTGTAACATGGCCGTTTGTCGATGGTTAAAGGTTATAAAAATGTGACAACAACTTGTTTATAATTACACTCTCATTTTCAAAAATAAAAAAAAATGTCGTAAGTCAATAGCATGTAAAACAAAAATTCCAATTGAAACACAAATCCTTACTTTCAATCCCTTTGGTGAAGAGAACTCCTATCATTAATTTTCATTTTTTTATTATTTTTTCTTTCGTCTTAATAACAGGTTAAATTTAAATTTGTTTTTGAAACGAAGTGGCTTGGGTTTGTTTTTGTTGAGTTTGGTAATTATTATTATTATCATTATTATTATTATTATTAATTCTTTTTAGAAATTTAATAAATGTATTAAATTTAATAAAGTAATTTTTCATTTATGGCTTAAATTTTAAATAACGATAATATTTAAAAAAAACATGACTATAATAAATAATAATAATAATAATAATAATAAAGATTAAAGAAAAGTGAATAAAACAAGTAATGGGAAACTGAAGAGGATAATGCGAAAAAAGGAATAGAGAATTGAGAAGGGATTTTGGAGAAAAGGGAATGAAAAAGAAAACAGTGAAAATAGAAATGTGGGAACAAAAAAGGAAGAGAAGATAAGAAACTTTCCAAGTAAAAAAAACCGTGACACGTCATCCTTCAAAAATATTCCATCTTGGATTACACCAAAAATTACATAAAAAATACCCGAAAAAAGCGCCACAGAAAAACAAACGACGGCGTCGTAACACGCCATATAACGCACCAACGATAAAAGAGCAAGAAGAATCACCCCACCTGATGTTCCGACAATAGCACCTTAACGAGTTCGTTATTCCGTCGGACCACGTGTTCAATTCGCAGACCGTCTCTGCCGCATTCGCACGTTTGGAAAATTTCGAAAAATTATTTTCAGAAAAGTCACGAAAATACCACAAATTCAAAGTTTTGGGTGGTCTTTGTTGTGTTGAGTGATTGTGAAGTGACATTGAGGTAGGTCAAGTTCGCTAATTTCAGGTAAACGCTACGAAAACGTTACGACATTATTATTTTGTTATATTCACAGAATCCATTATTTTAATAATTTTTTATGGTACGCCCTGCTTTTTTTGTGGTGCCCCTGCATTTTTTATGGTTCCCCGTGCAAATATTTTCTTGCACGTAACGATAAATGTTTCAAAAGTACTTTCAAAAATATTTCAAAAATAATTTTACAGGGGAGCAAAAATCTAAAATAATTTTAGCCCCCCTGTAAAATTATTTTTATAGTATTTTTGAGTAAAATACAATAAATAAGCTTAAAAAAACACACTTTCTACAAACTAGAATTCCTTATACTATTGCCGAAATAAAAAAAAATTAAAATAAAATTAAAAATCTAGTGTAATAAAATTTTTTATTTTTTAAATTTGTTCAATTGTTTAACGATTAATTTAAAAAAATATATATTTAAAAATTGTTTGGTGGTCCATAGTTACCGATATCTTTAGAAAAAAATAAATTGGGCTACCCCAGTGTCATATTGCATAATTTTAAAAAAATATATATTTCTTCAAATTTGGTACCTTCGTATTTTATTATTTATGTATTATTATTATTTTTTTTTAATACAAATATTTTCGTACAAATTTTTAGTGTGTGAAGTTAGGTTGGGTTACATTAATTTTTGAAAAAAAACCTATTTCAAAAATTTCTTAAATAGCTTTTATATTCAAAGATTTGGTTAATATTTTTAACCAAATTAACCAATTTAAAAAAATTGTTCCTTCTCAACATTATTCATTGGTCATTCGTTTGTTTGTGACCGCTCGTTGCCTAGATACCCTCAGCTATTTGAATTAGTCATGCCTAAAGTTAGCTGTAAAGTTGAGCAAATTCATAGACAGACCTTTTCAATACAAAATTTGTTTTTTTTTTTTTTAATTGAACAGAGAGCGATGACTCTAAATCTAAACGTCCCGACCGGAATCCTCGACGACACCGACCCAGACGTCGACACCACCAAACTCCTCAAAGTAAAACCTCCTCCAAGAAAATACGTTTATGTTTGGAGGAACATCATACTGTATATATATTTGCATTGTATTTCACTTTACGGCGTTTATTTGGCCTTCACGTCGGCCAAATATCAAACTTTAATACTCGGTACGTAAAAAATATCAAAACGAAACAAAAATAACTTGCGAATTGTAGTGTTCCTTTTGACAAATTTGGGAAATGTGGGCATAACGTGCGGAGCGCATCGACTTTGGGCGCATCGTTCCTACAAAGCCAAGACGCCGCTCAAGATCATTTTGATCGTTTTGCAAACGTTAGCCTTTCAGGTTGGTATTTCGTATGTAACACTTCCGGTTTGACCGGAACTGCATTTCAGATGTCCGTGATAAACTGGGCGAGAGAACATCGAATCCATCACAAATTCAGCGAGACCGACGCCGATCCTCACAACGCGCAAAGAGGCGTCTTCTTTTCGCACGTCGGTTGGCTTTTGACGCGAAGACATCCCGATTTCATAGAAAAAAAGAAAGCGGTCGACGTTTCGGATCTGACCGACGACCCCATCCTCAAATTCCAAGAGAATCACTACAAGTATTGCATGCTTTTCGTCGCCTTTTTATTGCCCACCGTCATTCCAATGATCTTCTGGGATGAGACGTTCGCGAACGCCTTCGTGCTCAACATGTTGAGATATTGTCTCGGTCTCAACATCACGTGGCTCGTCAACTCGGCCGCCCATTTTTATGGCCACAGGCCGTACGACAAGTAAGTGAAATATTTACATGGGTTGCGATTTGAAATTTTTATTTTTCTAGATTTATAAACGCGGCGGAAAATATGGGCGTCGCATGTTTGACACTCGGCGAAGGTTGGCATAACTACCATCACACCTTCCCATGGGATTACAAAACAAACGAACTGGGTAAATACGGCACCAACTTCTCGACCGCCTTCATCGATCTGATGGGTAAAATCGGCTGGGCTTACGACATGAAGACCGCTTCGAATGACATGATTATAAAAAGGGTCAGAAGAACCGGCGACGGTACTCACCATTTGTGGGGTTGGAACGATAGCGATCTTCATCCGGATGACAAAAAAGGCGCTATTGTGGTCAACAAGAAAGAAGATTAAAATTAGGACACTTTTATATAAAGATTCGTTTAAATAAATGTTTTTTTTTCGATTTTCATGTTCAATAAATTAATCAAAAACTGTCTAGTTCCTATAGATTTCACGAAGATGGCAGCACTGCCGTACATAACGGATCTGTTCAAATTTCCTTTCTTAATTGAAATAAATGTCATACAAAGACTGACACGGATATAAACTTCATACAGAGGATTGACACAAAATAATACTACTGTTATAAAAAAATTTCGAAAACAACCAACTTTAAAATTTTGACGAGAATCCTCGAGATTTCCACGTGTGGTTGGCAACAATGAACTATCCTAAATGTCAAAATTTAATTTATGTTGCTTAAAACACACACTTTGCGTCAAATACAAGCGAAATTAATATGAAAGATGAGTTTGCGGATCACGAGCAAACTATTATGTAATTATTTACGCTTGACGACAAACTTAAATGTCTTGCGAAGACATAACCTATCTTTACCGGCGAAAATAACACGGTACGTCCAAACCTAATTAATACTCTTTAAACATTTGAACGAACTCAATATAGCATAGAGTCTCACCATCGGCAATCTCTGAGAAGTTAAATCCGATAACAATTTAACATTTTGTACATTTCAGATATTTAAACAGCGGACTCCCACTACCAAACAAATTACATTTAAACAATAACTTAACAAAACCCATTGTAAGTAAAGACGCAATTAAAATCCAAAATGTACTTCAACCGAGCTTCGAAGGTATTATCCAATTCATCCTTATCATGTAATTTTACTCCGTTTTAGGAACTTTATCGCAAGAACAACGAATTTTGTTGCTTCGTAATTGCGGCTCTGCTCTTGCAAATAAATCACTTGAGTACCGACGACGACTTTGCGATCAAATATGGAAAAAATTGACAACACTGGATTTATCCATCGAGGATTACAATGCTTATTTACAAACTTGCACGGAAAATGATGTGGCAATTGATCATAAAACTTTTCTTGTAAAATGCAAACCTACGAAAGAAACTTTCCGATTGTTGCTGCAAAACGCCTGTGAGAAAGGTAACGTCATCAATGCAGGTGAAATATTAGATATGATGAAAAATAAAGGTATTACTATCGATGAGAGTGTGTTTAATCTTTTGGTTTTGGGGCATACGATCCAAAGGTTAGATTTTGGTTGTATTTGAAGTGGATTTGATTTTATTTTTTTTTTAGTGGCTTGCACGGTGGTAAAAATGTGTTCAAGATTATGCGTGTGGCTCAAGTCGCCAAAACAAACGATACTGATTGGTTCTTGGTGAAAGGGTTGGCGAAACGTGCAAATAAAAATGAGTTTGTTGAAAGCATTGCTTCATTAAAACTGAATGAGAGTTACTTTATCGACGTGTTGTTGACGATGGGGCTTAATGGGAATCAGGGATGGTTATCTGAGGTGAGTTTATATGGGTATAGTTGATTTGTTTTAAACGTTGACTTTTTAGTTAACAAAGAAATTAGACATGGAAACGTTACCGAGGCACCTACGTCGACGTTTGGAAAATATTTGTGTTGATTTAATTCATCAAGGTTTTTCAAAGTCTGCCGTGGAAATATACTGCAAACTTGTAGATTCGACAAAGACTGAAGGTGGATATGGAAAATGTTTGATTGAAGAAATGCTTTCAATTCCCATGGTGATTTTTACTATTCAAAAAAATCAAAGATTGGAAAAAATTGAGCAAAAATATTTTTTTTAGTAACAAATTTAACATACCAATTTTTTCTAATCGATTGTTTTAAAAAATGTGTACGCCATAATTTTTTGTATAAATATTTTTTATCTTGAAGGATATGGAGTCGCTTTTATATGTAATAAACCATTTGAAAAATTCCGATGGTAACGTCTTGGCGTTGGAAAACGCTACCGAAATGGCCTTTAGAAAAGGCGACGTGAAAATAGCCTCCGAGCTTTTGTATTCTTTTGAAGTTTTACGTCCTCATTACTTTTGGCCTTTGATCTTGCATGCAGGAAGAACACAAGGCGAACCAGGTTCTCTGAACAGCTTTTGAACAAAACTGATCAAAAGCCTACTTAAAACTGAATCCTGAATTTTTTGTAGGTGTTACAGATGTTTTGCGTAAAATGTTGACGAAAAACGTACCAATTGACACGGATACTTTTATTTGGTACGTTAATCGTTTTTTGGATTTTTCTAACCCAACGGCCTTGATTAAAAGGTTGCAAGGGGACTTCACAGTTCGACAATTGCTCACGCCCGTTTTGCATAAAATTTTGATGAACGGGAACATTGAGACAGCTAAGGAATTGTGTACGTATTTTTATCAATTATATGCGTAAACTGCAATGTTTCATAGGTGATAACTATGATGTCGCTTTACAAGGCGTTATTTTAATGCGTCCGCTTGCGAATGCCTGGATGAAGACCAAAGATCACAAAAGTACCATTGAGGTGTTGAGAAAAATCTGTGAGTCCAACGATCCACCATCGACGGACTTCACCGGACAGTTGTTGTCGAACATTTTATCGTATTGCAAGTACAAGTTGGATTTCGAAAACGTTTTGAAATTCGTCAAGGTTTTTTAATGATTTTTCTTGAAATGAAACTTACGGATTTGCTTACAGATCCTGGGCGAACAGAAGTTGCATATTTCTGTGGAAACCAGTGAAAATTTGCAACGAGTGTTGCAGAAGAAACGTTGTGGTGTTTCGGAAATTGAAGAAGCATTGTACGATCTGTTGGATATTTCCATGAGACATGACGGATGTTACATCAAACATCCTGTAAGTTTTATGGAAAATTCTGCAGAGACAAAAGCAATTTATAGATAGATTTTTTTGTCTCTGCAGAATTTTGAATGTGGCCCCGCCTTGTCTTTAATGATGAAAGTAGTAGAATAGCAGATTAAAAGTCCAGCCCTTCACACATAGTGTAACCAATCAGAGTTGTCACTCTAACTAATCGGTCCATATCCTATTGTTCAGTTCTTAGTTACCTATTTATAAAATTGTTTCAAAAATAGAAAAATATGAACGTCGACGAATTGGAATGTCACCTTACGGAATTGTCCAGCAAAAACATGGAGACGCGAGGTGTGTTACGACGTCTTCTCCAGGAACACACTCGACTGGGTAACAAAGAACGCGCCCACGAACTTCAACTGCAGTTCGCCGAGAAAGGCTACCTTGCAACGCCGGGAATGAAAGCGAACATGCTTTTGACTTATGTAAAGAACGATAAATTGTCAGAGGCCGAGCAAATGTACGAAGAAATTAAAGAACAACACCCGAACTTCCAGCTGGATCGACACAAAGTCGTTGATTTTGCGGCGCTCGTGGTGAAGGAAAATCGATTCGATCGAGCCGTGGAGTTGTTGGAGGCACATGCCGAAGAGTAAGTTTAGATTTCTCACCATTGAAAGCTTATTGTTATGGACTTTTGAAGGATGAAATCCAACAGCAGCTATTTGGACAGAAATTGTTGGAATATCCTTTCGTTGGCGAAAAATGCCGAGCAGGCACGAAAATTACTGTCGGTTTTGACCCTGAACGGTTATTGTACGCCAAGAAACGTCATTTTGGGACCGGTGGTCCGATCTTATCTGAAATGGTTCGTATGTGCCCTTTTTTGTTTTAATATTTATTGTTTGTTTTTTAAGTGATGATTTAAAAGGTGCCGTCGATTTCTTCATCACCTGTACGGAAAAGTACAATTGCACGCCTTTGCAACTGGTGCTGTTTTTGGCTGTAGTCGATTCCAAAAACGAATTGCTGTTGCAGCGAATGTTGTTGGCGGCTTCTAAAGTCCATGGCCATCAGAAGGCGAAGTTTACGTTGATCGTAGCGTTAGCCGAAGCCGGATTTAAACAAGCCCTGACCAAATTGCTTTCGGTGAGTTTTAAAAATTATCGTTGTGGTGTACACGTCGTCGTTTTCAGGAGATCGGATATTTTCCCACCGTGATTCTTAAATCGCAGTTGCAACGATGGATCATCGAGGAAAAATTGAAAGCGATGGAAACTTTAGCTGATGTTTGTAGTAGGCTTTCTAAGAAGGTCTTGGATACGAACGAGGTGTATTTAGCAATTTTGCAATATTATAGTAAGTTCAATTTCCGATTTATTACCAACATAAGGTTGTATGTTTGTAAATGAACGTGGATCGAATTACCTTTCAAGATTAACATCTCAACTTTGAGGTTATGTAAATAGACTTTTATGGCTGTTTGCACCTGTAATAGTTAAAATTTCGGTTTAGTAAACTTCCGATTAAAGTTAATTACTGAAGTAGTTATACCATCTTATTCTGACTTTTCAAAAATGAGACTTTACTGTTAAATACTAGTTAAACCGTGGAACAAGTAAGGTTTAGTTTAGAGCAAATTTAACTGGCAGTTACAGACTTATTTTCGTTTAACATTTAATCATTACATGTGCAAACGGCCATTAAACGTCGGATGTAAACTGACACTTATAATTATTACCATTTTCTCATAGTTTTCTCTCTCATTATACTCTAATGCCCAGTTGCACCAAGCCACGATTAATTAATCTGTATTACTTTCTATAGAAACCATTGTCATGACTATTGTTGTAATAATCGTTTCTATAGAAAATAATCAGGGATTAACTAATTTGCGTTGGTGCAACTCGGCCTAAGTTTAACAAACTCAAATAAAAGGTATCGACGAGGCGACTATTTCAACTTGACCCACATTCTTCTATAAACATATTGTATGAATCCATAAAGCACAGAACTACCTGATACTACGATCTCACCGTTAGGTGGAGCTCGTGCATCAGGCAAGAATATTGTATGCCTGATGACTGATCATTGTGATCGATGATCAATGTTCTTCGAGTTAACTAACCTGTGCTAGTTTCAACGATTTTTTTTTAGGTAGTAAAAATGATTGCGAAGGTGCTTTAAGTTTCATTAAGGAACTCAAAGAAAGCGAAATCACATTTACGAAGCCATTAATCGAAGAAGCAAACAATTTGTTCGACAGATGTAAATACACCGTACCAAATGGCCTACTAGATGTACGATAAATAATAAATTGATTTTTTACATTGTGTTTATTTTTTTACAGCGTATAGTCACATAAAGCGTATTCAATTTACAACGGTCGGTCGCTGGTCACTGGTAACAAGCCGACCGCATTCCATTTAGAATTCATGACGTCATATCAGAAAACGATCTGTCAACGAGGGACCGATAAGTGACCGTAGTGTGAGAACGGTTTCTGTCCTTGTTTAGCACAACATAATGTTTGACTCCAGAAAGGAACAGAGCACTGGCCGCTGACCGTTTGTATTCAATTATGAGTTATGATTATGACGTTGCGTCGTTGCACAGACCGCTGGCCTCTTGTCCCTCAAACGAGTGACCAACCAGCGACCGACCAGTCATTGACCGCTGTAAATCGAGCACGTTTTTAGTAAGTGCTGTATGGCTGTTTGCCGTATTTTTCGTACAAGTCGTCCCAGAATTTCATGTCGCCTTTACATGGATTGGTCCCGTTCGCGAATCTCGCCTTAGCGTTATAAAGAATAAAAATTAATGCAATAGAAGCTGTGGCGATATCACATTAATAATAAAAATGGTTGGCGTCGTCACAATAAAAATAGTCGCTATAGTATCGAGTAAACATTGTCAGATACTTTTTGTACTTTTGTGCTAACGTATATTTATCAATTAAAATATATCATTCTTTTCGGTTCTTCTTTATTTACATTTAGTTTATCGTTAAATACGTTAACGAGACACTAAAGTGGTGACCCCGACGTGATAGTCCGCGACGATACAACAAGCAACGTCATAAGGAACTAACAATGACCGGAGGTAACACAACCGTCGTCGACCGTGTGGCCATCTCCTTGTTAAGCAAGAGAATAGAAGAACTCACCACCCAGGTAGCAGCACTCCAACACAATAGCAGCTCCACCACAGTATCAAATAGCAAATAGCAAATACGCGTCTGCAAAGCGTGAGTTCGACAACATGATTCGAGATGGCATCGTAAGGTCTTCAAAGAGCAATTGGACTTCGCCATTGCATCTAGTGCCGAAGAAAGATGATGACATACGTCCCTGTGGAGACTACCGCAACATCAACGCTCGCACCATTCCCAACCGATATCCTGTGCCACACATCGAGGATTTTTCGCACGCCTTACACGGGAATAAAATCTTTTCCACGATCGATTTGGTTAAGGCGTACCACCAGATCCCGGTAAACGAAGAAGACATTCCAAAGACGTCCATCATTACACCCTTCGAGTACCCTTATATGTCCTTTGTTCTTCAAAATGCGGCGCAAACTTTCCAACGATTCATAGATGAAGTCACAAGAGCCTTAGACTTCTGCTTCACTTACATCGATGACATCTTGGTCGCATCTGAATCCAAAGAACAACATACCAAATATCTAGAGGAATTATTTCAACGGGTTGAAGAGTTGGGAGAAGTCATCAACCCATCAAAATGTGTATTCGGGAAGAGCCAAGACATACAGTGCGAGTGTAAAGTCTGGAACTATCGCAATAAATATTTTATTAAACGTTTTTGAAAAAAATCCTCGAACACGTCAAATTTTACCTTAAATCAGACATATTTTACTGTAATCGTCACTTAAAGATCGTCTTTTGATTTTGAGTTATGACGTAAGCGATAATTTTTTTAAATGGAAACGCTAATTTTTTATGATGAATTTGGAAAAAGCATGAAATTCTGAAACAGGCACCAAACTACCTGCCGAAAAGTTCAACGCCATTATAGACCAACAGCACCCTTGTCCCTGATGGTAGATGCTTCAGATATCGCAATCGGGGGAGTGCTACAACAATGGGTTAACGAAGCACGGCAACCACTAAGTTTTTTCACACAAAAACTTACAAACGCATAGAAAAACCACAGTGCGTACGATCTGGAACTTCTTGCTGAAAAATCCGTCTGCCGGTTCGTTTTCAAATTTAACGTGCCAGAGCACTGGAAGTGGGGGGGGGGTAATGTGGTGACGTCGTCGTCAAGCCAATGGCATTGGAAAAAAACAAGTTGCTAGGGTCGCGAATAAACAAGTCAAATTTTATATTCCGTGTAATTAATCTATATATTTATATAACTCAATTGCCACATGTATGACGGAGCATCACTTGAGAACGGCTCAACCGATTTGGCTGATTTTTTGTTGTGTTCGTAATTGTCAGGAAAATGTGTTGAAAAATCTTCGGAAAGTGGTCGAAAAATCCATTACAAAATTCCCCTGCAAACGGCATTTTGACGTTAAATTTCCAAAACAATCCTAAACTGACGCAAATTTTAAAACGTACAAATGTCAAAAACTGCACGTTTTCGTCGAGAAATGCCGTTCTACCTGGAGAGGCTCCATTCCATGTCTTGTCAAACGTTTTCCGGGGTGCATGCGGGACGTGGCATTTTTCCTTGCCGAGTTATGGGGCCAAAAGTACAAGATCAACGTCACCAAATAAAACACAACATTTTAGTGTTATTGTTCAAGTGGGACGCGATCTGTTGACTTCGATGGATAGTTGTTTGCACGCTCTAACGAAAGTATCCTATGCAAAATTTTCGAAAAACTTACCGTTTCCGAAATATCGTAGAAAACGAAAATTCTTTTTCGATACTGAATGAAAACGCGCGATTCAAAGTGAAATGAAATAGGTATAGTTATCACGTTGTCTAGAGAAGGATGGGTGGACGGGCATTATAATTATCTGTCGCCTTTCTGTCAAAAAGTTGACTTTTTGTAGCGACATCCAGACGCAACCAAACCGTCCTGTCTTTCAAAAATAAGCGTCTTTGGTCTCCGTACTTTACATTTCGAAAGAGTTTACGGCTCGAAATTGTATTTTCGCGCCGCAATAAACGTTTACTTTGATTGTGTAAATGTCAAAAATCTCTCTTGTGTAAATGTCAAAAATCTCTCTTGTGTAAATGTCAAAAATATCTCTTTTCGTTCGCATTTCGCGACAATTACGAAGCCTCTTGCGGTCATGTTTTTGGACAAACGGACGAAAAGACAGCCAGACTTTACACTTTTGACCTTTTCCGAGCCGCACAATTCGTCATTTTTATAAGACGGCCTGGAAGCATGCGATTGCATTGCGCTTGCGGAAGTAAACGCAATTTTTTTGCCGAAATCGAGATAAATTGGAGCAGAATTCGCGTTTAACGAATAGGAGACGAGGAAATCAATTGAAAATTTCAATGTTCGCTTCAAATGCATTTTCACATTTTACAACAAATTTATCAACTTTATAAAATGACAGGACAACGACTGTCGGGTCAGCTAGTATTTATATAAAAAACTATTTATATCGTTCTTTTTTTATCTTTACAAGTACATTTAGTGCTATCGTTATTATTTAACGAAACGCTAAAATTTGTTCTAAATCGATTCATAACTAGAAGACAAACAAACGTAATTTTTAATTAATTTATTGTGAGATAATTTCAAAAATATTTCATTGTACTATTCACTATAATATTCGCAGCATTCGCAGCAATCCAATGATATATTTCCCTCAACAGATGATTTACTACAGAAGCAACTTGTGTATTTATCTTGAAAGTGCTTTTTCAATATCTGCGAATTAACTACTGGAAGATCTTGTGTGAATATTGTGGAGGGCGATGATTGTTGTGTTGGTATATTTTCCGCTTCACGTATCTCTAGCTCAAGCTCACCAAATGACGTGACGGATCAATTTGTCCCCAACTCACTGGTGGTGATTTCTTCTTTCTTCTTATTTTAGGCATTTAATACGATAACTTATATTATTATTATTATTAATCAACTCGAAAGTCCCTTTTCAAATATTTATGCAATGATTTTACACCGAAAATATAATAATAACGTTTTCCATTGGTAACTCTAGAGCAGCGTTTCTCAACCTTTTTTGGCCTGCGGACCGGTAAAATTTGTGAAAAAATTTACTACATAAGTACTACTACATAAGTTAATTTTTTTACGCGGACCGGTAAAATTTCTCCACAGACCGGTACCGGTCCGCCGGACCGGCGGTTGAGAATGGCTGCTCTAGAGCCACAAAATTTACGTTCCATTGGCATATTTGGAGCAATTGTATATGTTCCATTGGTAAATGCAGAGCAGTTAGAGTTGCTCTCAGAGCAAGATTTATGACTCTTGCTAGCGAGGAAGAGTCAAAACCAGTGCAAATATGGCGGAATCAGCTGAGAGTGAAAAAATGTATTTGTTGATGGATTTATTAAGTTCATCTTCAAGCAAAGACGAACTTGAGGGTATTTCTTTGTCGGAGAAGATACGAAAAATAAAAAAATATATATAACTGAAGTTGTAGATAAAATGTCTGATTCTGAGACAAGTTCACAATCATAAATGTTTGTTTAATTAGTTGGTATATCAAGATTATTATCATTACTACGGAGAAATACCACAACTTTATTAATAAACCAATTTGAAAATTCTCAGTTCTATCCTAAAATATGTGACCATGGAGGTAAACAAGTCGAAACAGCAGAAAAACATATATTGGTATTCCTACAATGGTACAGACTATAATTTTATTTCACTTTACTATCTAATAAATATTTTGTTTCATTTTCATCCCATTCACCTAAAGGTATCCAATTAAAACAATAATATAAAGTATGTCAACATTACATACAGCTACATGTATCTCATGTGAGCACCTTGGTGAAATATTTTCATATATTTATACTTAGAACCTCAAACCGACCGACTGAATTTTATGTTCCATTGGCTCTGCCTTCTATATGCTCCCGTTTTGCTATTTTTCAAGTGCTCTAGGACAGTCCAATGGAAAACGCTATAAGAAAGAAGTATTTACGACATTGACAGTTGACAGTAACATGTATGTATATGAAAATATAAATGACGAGACATGAATAAATGAAAACATTTTTTATTAATATAAAAATATAAAATATAATATAAAAAAACTTAGTTACATGAGCATTGGCATTGACACTATACATTTCGAAATATCTTCACAAGTTAAACCCCCATAACGCAGCAGCAGTCCCATTGCGGCAACTGCTGCTCCTGCTCCAACTAACAGAAATCCAAACTTGATAATTGGTATCGCAGCATAATTATAATTATTGACAATGTTGTAAACATGATCGATTTTGCTGTGTCTGAGAACTAAAAAGCGACGGTCTTCATTATTAATTTCCTGTTCTCTTATTCCATTTCAAATATATATATATATAAATAAACGAGTATAAAATTCAAAAATACGGCTGACTTTTTGACATGTAAATAAAATCGTTACCATAGATAATATAACAAGATAGAAAGTCCACTTGGATTGGCCAACTGAAACCTTATCCTTGTTCCAAACCATTGTTAGTCTCCAGTCCGGTAGAGGTGCTGATACACCATGTATCTTCTTTTTTATCTTTACGTAGACTTCTGAGAAAACTATATTATGACAAATTAAAGAATTATACTGATTATAATATCTTTGTCATGGTTACAATAAAAAACGTTTGAAATTTGACATATTACTTAAATAAGTTTTCATGTCTTTTCGTATTCTTTCTTTCTTTAAATATCATCGTTCTTTTTTGTGTTAAGTTATTTGTCTACAAACAGAAAACGAACAGGACAAACGGAAATATATGGAGCAGAGGAAAATTGTGAACAATTTTTGTAGAACTAAAAGAGACATTAAATTAATAGAGTTCTTGAAGGAAAGTATAGAAGAGAAATAGCAGAAACAGCACTTCCAATATTCATCAAGCTAAAAAAGTTGATTTAGAACGGATTAGAAAGTAAATTTTTTTTCTTTATAACACCTTGGCACGTGGCACAGCGGAAGGTGCTGATTAATTTCGCTCCGCAATTAAACTCAATAATTTGAGAGATGAAGTACTGCAGGGAACGTTGGAAAACTTTTTATCAAAACGATTGCAAGAATATGTTACAATAAAAAGTGCTCAAAAAATAGGACAAAATGTGTCCTGTTTTTAAATTTAAATTTAAATTTTAATGAATAAAAGTAAATGAAGGAGTCTCCAACAAAAGATCTTCATTGATTCAGACCTTACGAAAAAAGAATAAGGAATACAAAAAAACAATAAGAGAAATAGCAAAGGAGGAAAGAGGAAAAGGAAAGAAGACAAAAATAGGATACAAAAAACTGATAATAAATGGAGTATGCTGGAAATGGGACGAAGGCTTAGAGTAATTACAACACAGACAAAAAACTAGTAAAACACACACGAACAACCAGACGACTATCCAAGCAAAGGGCAAGGAAGAGGCATATGATAATTATGATAAAAAAAGCAAGAAAAATAATGAAGTAATAAATATTGGAACTAGGAATTTACAAGAAATATACGAAAAAACCTAACAATAAGGGAAATACCGAAAAAGAAGGTTTGGATGGACGAAAAATGTATGAAAGAAATAAACAGAAAAAGAAATTTGCGTGGAAAATATCTACAAAGAGGAAACGAAGAGGACAAACGGAAATATATGGAGCAGACGAAAATTTTTTTATAGATGTAACATCATTATGTTCACAATAAACTTTTCACGTGTAAGTGTTATTTGATTTTTGACAAGTTAGATTACTTAACTCTTACTAATAATCTAATGTGATGATTTTCAAAACGAAATATTATTGATACGGATAATTTAAAATACATAAATTTGAAATGTATATAAATTGAATCGAAGCAAGCTCTGATATTCTTCAAAGCGTGCAGATGGAGCCATTAAGGTTTACCTATAGCATTTGTTAGAAAGAGTCCATTAGGTTATATTTTCTATGATCGTTGCCATCAATAGATAATTTATATGATGTCTGGATTTAAAACAGCTCCGTGCAGTACAAAACGTATAAAACGCTTTCCAATTGATTTGACAACTGCACCGTTTAGCACAGATACAGGTAATCCCTCTTCCCCTCAAAAACCTATTAAAACTAGGTGCAGATGCGGTACAGTTGCGGTGCAGTTAATAAGTTAGGTTATGGTTATGTTTATATTTTGCGTTTGGGCCTTTATTGGTGAAAAATTGCTTCATCAGTTTATCCATTTTTAATAAAATACTGTTTTAACTATTTCTAACACTTTTATTTAATTTTAAATTGAAATTAAACATTAACAAAACGTAAAATAAAGGTTATGTTATTTCTTTACTAGTTAGTTTTGCGCATTGCGCTTTCCAGATGCAAGTTATCAGTACCTGTACTGTTCTGATCTGTGCAGTTCCAAACGGAGCTGCTCCGATGACGATTGGAAAGCATCTTTAATACACTAGACAGGAAACCGCGCCAGTTTGTAGGTAGCGTTGCCAACATTTGCCAACTACTCGCCTGGAGGATTGCCCAAAAAATGTTGTTATAGTTATATAGTTATAATATTGGTCAATTAATTAATAAATGGTTTATATTAGAAAAAAAAACAATTGAATTACGATACGGTTACTTGGATCGATGAACGGAAACACAAACCCAAAACACGGTTTACAACCAAGAAATTGCAACAAATCAATTCGTTCAGAAATAGTTGGGTTTATCTTAGGGAAAAAAAACAACTGAATTACGATACGGTCACTTGGACGTTGATAAACGGAATCACAAACCCAAAACACACGATTTACATCCATTTTTTTGAAGAAATAAAAATTCTTCTACAAAATTGCAAATTAGCTTTTTGGGAAATAGTTGGGTTTATCTTTAACAAAAAAAAAAAACAATTGAATTGCGACCGAATACGTTAATTTGAACGTCGATAATTGGAAACACAAACCCAAACATTTTGAATAAATCAGCTCGTTCGAAAACAGTTGGGTTTATCTTCGAAAAAGACAATCGAACTGCCACCGAAATTAGTTACGAAAACTTTGAAAGACAAACCCAAGATGCTGTTTCAATCTTTTTGAACAAATAAAAAAGCAAACAAAGCCAACCATATCGAATTTGTACAATTTTTTCAAATTCAATTTTTTTTAAACCAAATTTCAAACGATCCATCATAACACAGTTTAGGTTTAGGTTTTTATTTTGAATTGGGTTTGCCGTTGTCAAGCCGGGATTTGTGTGTTTCTACCCCCTAAAACGAGCTAATTTGCGGTTTCGGTTTTGGTTAAAACCCCATAAGATCCAAACCCATCTAATTCAAGCAAAATTAGGTTGGGTTTGTTTTTTTCTTTCATCTTCGAATCCCAACTTTATAACTTTATAACTACAACTTGGTGAGAATCGCAACATTTATGAAAAATACGGCAGCCGACCTAATGACACTTACTGAACAGAAAACAACAACGAAACAAAATATTACAGCATTCGTTTTTTTTTTTTTAATGATAAGACGATCAAAAAAACAATTAATATAGCATCCGTTTTTTTCTATCGATTTTGATAAAGACATCCTTCCGGACAAAACGACAGGAAACGTGCGCGAGGAAGCGCGTGCGAAGCAAAAACAATCGCAGTTCGTTTTCGGACATCCAAGTAACAAAATGACGAAATTTTGCATTTTCGGCGTCTTTCTTTTGTTCGTGTGTTGCGTCGACGTCGACTCGCGGATCGTTCCGGACGTGACGCCCGCCATTCGAAGCGACGTCGTCGTCACGAAATTCCGGACGGAACCGAGCGAAACGAACGACGACGACGACAAACCCGGAATTATGGTAATTTCGAAAATTATATACAGGGAGGGGCAAAAAGAAATATGTATAATACCTCAACGTAACAAAAATGTTTTTTTTTATTTCTACATGGTTGGGAAAATTGGTCGAGTCGCTTTTGTTTTTATGATTATGTTGAAAAGAAATGAGCTGCGTCGAATTTGTCGCGATCAAACCCAAAACATTTGTCGCGATTAAACCCAAAATATTTGTCGCGATTAAACCCAAAATATTTCATTTTTTTCAATAATGGGATCCGCAAGGTCCTAATAAAACTCAAAAGTTTCGTTTTTATTTTGATGACGGAGTTTTTAGGGTTAAACGAGCTCCCTGCGACTATACCCATCATACACAAAATTTAACAATCGTAAATAAAATAGATCTTAGTAACAATCCGACATATTTTTTTCTTGTTTTAGATTTGAGTTAAAAACAATTGAGTTCGATTGGTTGCGAACGGAACTTTGCAAAAAGCTAGGTTACGTCAAAAGACGTGCACGTGAAATTTTTTGTTTTGAAAATTGTGTTAAAAATTTTGTCGTCGAGTTATGTTTACTGCGATTAAACTCAACAAACTTACCAAACGAAAAATCAAGTGTGTTAACGAACCTCACGATACACCCAAGTTTTTTTTTTTTTTAAAGAATTGCCCGCTTAAACCCAACATAATTGTTTTTTCTCAATAGAAAAATAAACCCAAGGACTGTATTTTTGAACGAGTATGGAGTTGTAAATAGGGTTGAGTAAATTGAAAGTTTTCACTTAACAATTGAATGTCGTCATCTTTTTGATTGATGATTACGTCAAAAATGGATTGGGTTGGGTTTACAGCGAATAAACCCAATGCGATTTTGTTGGTTAATGGGTTTGTGAACGGAGAATTATTTACACATGTTTTGGAATTTATAAAAGCTGCATGATGACTGGGAAATCAACTCCCGATCGACGTGCTTGTGACAAGTCACTTTCATTTGTTTTTCGTTATTTACAGAGACGCACCCTATTGAAATTCGGCCAGGTGATCGGCAAAGTCGGAAACAGTTTGGGAAGACATTCCGTGAAAGTGACGAGCGTCATAGAGAAAATCTGCGAGATCGTCAAGACCGTCGTTCCGGTCATAAGCGCCGTGTGCAGCGTCGGCCACTTCCAATTTTGCTCCGCGACCGACGTCGGAAGTTCCGATTTGAACGCCGCCTTGTCGCCGAATCCCTCCGATCTCGACATACTCGATAAATAATTTTGTAATTTTATAAATGAATTAAAGGAATTTTATTTTTTTTTCTGCGCGATTCGCATAATAACTCCTCAATTATTTGAAACCTTACTTTTTTCAAACTGTTGGGTTTGCCAAAGACAACGCGATCCCCATTTTTTAGAAATTTCCCATTTTTTTAAAGTTTACTACTCAACTCCCCAGTCGATCAAACCTAACTCCTTAATTCTTTATTTGAATCCTTACATTTTTCAAACTGTTGGGTTTGCCAAAGACAATGCGATCCCCATTTTTTTTAATTTCCCATTTTTTTAAGTTTACTATGCAACTCCCCAGTCGATCCAACCTAATTCTTCAATTCTTTATTTGAATCCTTACATTTTTCAAAATGTTGGGTTTACCAAAGACAACGCGAACTCTATTTTTGTGAAATTTCCCATTTTTTTTAAGTTTACCGTGCAACTCCCCAGTCGAAACATGGTTAGGGTGGGTTGAGTTTGTTGTTTTGTTTGTTTTGTTGGTTCTTGTAATTTTTCAATTTAAATAAGAATGTGTTACGAGAATTTTTAAGCTTAAGTTTTGCTTATTTAGTTAATTTTGAGTAGATAGGCTATGGGCGTTCTGGGCCAAAAACACGGGTTATTTCTTATGGAGGTCCCAAATTACATTTTGGAACTAGATTTGGGGTTTTTTAATACCTAGTGCTTTTTTTGTCACTAACATATCCCTTGTGAATCCATGTCAACCTAAGCCAGCTTTTACGAATTTTGCTAATCCTTCCCAACCTAAGCCAGCCTTTGTGAATCCTTACCAACCCAAGACAATAAATTGCCACTGAGCATCCAAGAACCTAACCTAACCTGCTAGGTTCATGTTCGAACCTAACTCGATATCAATATCTAATCGGCTCTGTTCGGATTACATCGGCTTCCGAACGGCTTCTCAACGGGTCCTGTTAAATTTGAACGGCCTAAGAACGGCTTCTGTACAGGAGCTGTTCAAAAGCTGTTAAAAGCCGTTAAAAGCTGTTAACAAAGCCGTTAAAAGCCGTTTTCAAATTTAACAGATCCTGTACAGAAGCCGTTCTTAGGCCGTTCAAATTTAACAGGACCCATTGAGAAGCCGTTCGGAAGCCGATGTAATCCGAACAGAGCCGATTAGATATTGATTTTTTGTATTTGGTCAGTTTGAGTTTTTTTTTTTATTATAGGTTAGGTTTCTTGTAGAATTTTTTTTTGAGGGAACTTCTCGCTTTTATTTTTGGCTGGTTTTTTATTGCATTGGTTTTCACTTAGAAATTTGACCAAAATCCAACTAATCCACAATTTCGGGTTTTCGCTGGATTGAATTCATCTATTTTATTTAAACAAGGTTAGTTTTTGTTTAGATTTGTCTGTTTGGTTTCTTCTTTCTATTGTAGGTTTAGGTTTCTCGTTGAAATTTTTTGATTGTTATTCTATTTTCCCATTAACATTATCAACAAAATCCAGATCAACAATTTTGGGTTTTTGTGTATTTTTAATGAAACAACCTTGGATTAAGTATGTTGTTTTTACGTCGATAAGTTGGGTTTCCTCTTTCTATGGCAACTTGGGGTACTTAATGACTAATGACATTTTTATTGAGTTGTCGTTGTTATTTTGGGCTTATTTGGTTTTTTTGTGGGATTTTGTTTTATTTTTCATCTAGAATTTTGGGTTCCAATAAATTTGAAAATCCTTGCTGAATTGTGTGTCTCTATACCATGTTCCTTTAAACGGCGTTAGGTTGAGTTGGGTTTGTTGTTTTGGGTATCTAGTTGAATTGTGTTTTTTTTTTCTATAATTTATTTATTTATTATTTAATTATTAATTTAATTGTTTTTTTATTTTAAATTAATTGTGTTTTTACTTGGGTTCCATCAATTAGAGTTTCTGGAGTTTTCTATTGAAAGAATTTTGGAGTTATTTTGTAATATTTTATTATAAATTCATCCAAACAGTTTTTTCATCTCATCAATATCTAAAATTTCCCAACTTTCGACCCATACTTTCACCACGGTGAATCAGAATTGTAAAAAAAATAATTCGACATCAACGTTGCCATAGAAATGGCAGCGCGGACGACATTTTGTTTGCTTTCGGATAAAACAAAAAACCAAAGCCACCTATACGAATGTTTGCATGCAAAACCAATTAAAAATCGACCTTCGTGTTTTTTTTTTTTTTTACTGATAAAATAATACTTATCTTTTATGCTCGAGCAACAACCAGTAAAACTCAAAGTGCAATAAAATATATTTATTACAACACACCAAATATAATAATAATATTTGACGTTTGTTATATTTTACTATGGAAACCTTTTTGTAAAAATAGTTTACTATGAATTTGTTCCATCAATTAGTGATTTACTGATAAACGTACAGTTTTTGTCGCAATCTGATTGGTTAGAAAATACAAACAAATTAGTAATTTCGAACATTTCAATGTTGGCATTTGAAAAAGACGTTTAAAAATAAAAATTTACGACATAAACATTTTCCGACGTGTGATTTACGCATCGATTTATAGAATTTCCGTATTAAAACAAAAAAAAACACCGCTGAAACAGTTGAAGGACGAATGTACGGACTCGAAATTTGAAAAATCGGCGCAATTATGCGTAGCGATAATAACAGCAATTCGAATTATTTTGAAGAAATTTGTTGTGACTTGTATTATTGTTGGTGGTATTATACAGCGGGATCGATTTCTTCGATCGTGATTATTTTTTATTTTATTATTTCTTTTTCACGATTTTTTGTTTTCTTTCCAGTTTCGAAAATATATATTTTTTCTAGAAAAAATTGCTTTCCTGCACTTTTTTTCGTTGTCCACGTTTCAGAAAAGTCCCTAATTTCCAACATCTTTTCCACATTTGTGCTTTTTTAATTAATTTTTAAATAATTAATTAATTAATAATTAAATACCTCTTGCTATTTTTAAGAAGAATTTACGACTTCATTCTTACAATTTTACACAAATTTTATTTTTTATTTTTTTTTCATTTTACCGCTTCAACTTTAAAGAAATTCTTATTTTTTATTTCTTCTTTTTCTCTTTCTGTTTTCTAGAAGAGAAAAAAATTCCTTTCCACAAACGATTTTTATTCTTTCAAGTTTTGAGAAATGTGTTTGTTGTTCTTTTTCGCTCCTTTCTAACCTATTTATTTGTTGTTTCCGTTTTTAAAAGAACCTTATTTTTTGCTTTTTTTCGATTTTCTTTTTTCTTTGAAGAAAAATTTGTAATTCCCCTTTACATTTAAATTTAATAAGAACAAACGTCAAGATTAATTTTTCAAAACCCTTCAGGAAGAAAACAAAACATCGCCTTCTCAACAAACACATAAAACAACTTCAAATTAAACAAGTAGGCCAAGAATTAGCACCAACTTTTTAAAAACGAACAAATGAATAAACAACAAAAGTCAACTAATCCTTATACATAAAATCCTGATCTACAAAAATTTCATTCAGAAAACGAAACAAAAAAAAAACAATAAATTAAAAATTGTGATTTATAAAAATCCTGATGCAAAAAAATCATAAAAATCAACATCAGAAAACAAAAAATTCTGATGCAAAAAAATACAGATTCAAAAAAATCGCATCCAGAAAATAAAACCAAGTCCACAAAAAACCTGATGCATAAAAATCTTAATGTAAAAAATCCAGATCCACAATAAATCATTATCTAGAAAACAAAACCTGATTCGCAGAAAAAATCTAGTGCCATAGAATACAGTTCTACCACACAAAACCTAATTTATGTTTACTTTCTGTAATCACATTTTGGGCTTCGACGGGTTTAAAATACATAAACCAACGAATTGATTTGCAAGGTCGAATTTTCTTGGGTTGGATTAAAATTTGATCATCGATCAAAAAAAATACCATTTCGTAAACCCAAAGTCGACCACGAACCCAATTTCAATATGACACTCAAACCTCGTCATATTAAATTAAACTTCTGATATGTGATGGATTCGGGCTAAATATTCGGCGCAGTTCGTCTGCTAGATTGGGTTTAACAAAATAAACCAACAAATTCCTCAAAATTGGATTCATTTTGTTTCGCCATTTCGTGGACCCAAAAATGTCCACACGACATCCAATTCAACCACTTCGTGTCAAATCGAACCCAATTAATTTATCCGAATGCAACCCAACGACTGCATTGAATTCGATTTAATTCTGTTGGTTTTAAATAGTTAGCTTTGGGCTTACCGATTTCTAGTTCAAATCGTGGGAAAAATAAGTATTGGGTTTGTATATTTGCGAGGGGTTCATTATTTGGGTTTATTCGAATTAAGAAAAAAGTGAAGATCTATTGGGTTTATTGGTTCATTATTTGGGTGTATTCGAATTAAGACAAAAGTGAAGATCTATTGGGTTTATTGTGTTTATTGGTTCATTATTTGGGTTTATTCGAATTAAGACAAAAGTGAACGTCTGTTGGGTTTATCTATTTTGAATTTACATTGATGTGATAGAAAATGTGTATTGGGTTTATACCAATTTTTGGTTGGGTTATAATTTTTTCCGTCAAATTGCGTTTGTGATGTTTTTAATTTTAGATTAATGGGAGGCGGGTTGTGTTGGATTTATATTTAAATAAAAAAAAACTTTTTATTTGTCGGTTTTGGCAAGTAAACCCAACTTAAAAAAATAAAGCGGTCGATTTAAAAAAATTTCAGTATGGGTTTACCACCCAATAAATAAAAAGCAAACCCAATTCAATTTAGAATTTAAATTAAATGGGTTGGATTGATTTAAAAAAAAAAATTTGGGTTTAGTAAGTAAACTCAATCTAAAATGAATCTAACAGATTGAATTGGGTTGAAAATATTATTTATTTTCAGAAACCAACAAATAACGAGTAAACCCAATTCTACTCATAAAAAATCCTTATCATAAAATAAAACCTGATTTACGAAAAAAAAATCTTTGTGCAAAAAATCAGGATCTTTAAAAATTCTCGTCGATGAGCAAAACCTGATTTACGAAAAAAAAACTTTGTGCAAAAAATCCGGATCTTTAAAAATTCTCATCGAGAAACAAAACCTGATTTACGAAAAAAAACTTTGTGCAAAAAAATCCCGATCATAAAAAATTCTCACCGAGAAACAAACCCCGATTCACAAAAAAATAACCATCTTTAATGGTTTCCACTGGCAACTTACGACCCTGTACGTCCAAGAATTTCAACAAACAATATTTTCTTGGTATTTTTTATCGCAAATTTTATGCGCTTATTTTTCAAAGTGATAAAGGCATACCATCGTTACTGTATATATATGGGAAAAACAAATCAACAACGTATTCGCAATGGAAGCTTTTAAGGTCTGCATATTATTGTTGGCTTCGGTGTGTTTGACTTCGGCTGTTCACCCGAAAAACTACGACAGCCCGTACAAACGTAACGCGCACGAACGCCACCACGCTCACCAACGCCACCACGCACATCAACGCCACCACGCACACCAACGCCACGCACAGCAACACGGACGTAAACACTCGACTAGAGAGGTGAGAACAAAAGACTTTTTTTTTATTGAAATTATAAGTGTCAAATTCTTGGTTGAATATTTTTTTTGATCGATTTACGCCGTTTAATTAAAGCAATCCACCGTGGAAGTTCAGACGGCCAACGGGCCGGTAAGGGGAGCAGAAAATCAAACCGTGGACCAATCAAAAACGTACTACCGTTTCAGCGGGATACCGTACGCGAAACCGCCCGTCGGCGATTTGAGATTCGCGGTAAGTCGATCGAATTTCGCGGGCGGCATTCAATTTGTGAATTTTAGCCGCCTCAAGCGCCGGATAACTGGACCGACGTTTACGACGCCACCTACGAACGTAACGTGTGCATACAACAACGCGATGGATCATCGGGGGATCAGTCGTTGATAGGCGATGAAGATTGTTTGTATCTGAACGTTTATACGCCGCAGGTGAGTTTCTTTTGTTTCGTTGTGGGATCACGTTTGTCTAGTTTTCATTTTAATTTTTTTTTTTTTTGTATAGATAATTTCTTCCCTGATTTATAAATTTGTCCCAATTAAAAATTTAAATAAAAATAAAGTATACAATATAAAACGTAAATGTTCTTGAGCGTTGAACCGATAAAATTAATACATTATAATTTATACGTAGGCCATTGATGAATCCATGGCCTACTTTTATGGGAGAAGATTTTGCTTTTTTCTCAACATTTTTCAATCGAACCCAACATAATTTTATGAAATTTAATGGACTAATTTGATATTTTTTTTCAAAAAAATATTCATTTCGGGGTGGTTCCTTGTTTGATTTTTATGATTTTATGGGAGAAAATTTTGCTTTTTTCTCAACATTTTTCAATCGAACCCAACACAATTTTATGAAATTTAATGGACTAATTTGATAATTTTTTTTTTTCAAAAAAATCTTCATTTCGGGGCGGTTCCTTGCATGATTTTTTATGATTTTATGGTAGAAGATTTTGCTTTTTTCTCAACGTTTTTCAATCGAACCCAACGCAATTTTATGAAATTTAATGGACTAATTTGATAATTTTTTTTTTCAAAAAAAATGCACAATTCGGGGTGGTTCCTTGCATGATTTTTTATGATTTTGTGGGAGAAGATTTTGCTTTTGTCTCAACATTTTTCAATCGAACCCAACACAATTTTATGAAATTTGATGGACTGATTTGATAATTTTTTTTTTCAAAAAAATCTTCATTTCGGGGCGGTTCCTTGCATGATTTTTTATGATTTTATGGTAGAAGATTTTGCTTTT
>JAFFZR010020175.1:0-32524 GCA_018397195.1 Lethrus apterus | reverse complement strand
ATGATGATGATGGTGACTTTATTGGCTTTATCTTAACTGTCATTTTAAATTGTTAATTTCAGAACATTTTCATCGGAATCGGATCAGGCATGTTGGCCTGTTTCGGACGCGTCTCGCCGCGACGCCAAGAAATGCTCCTCTACATGTCCGTCTCGATCCTGATCGTGAACGCCGTCAACGGCGTGCTCGGCGAGTGGGGCTACTATGTCGCCGACATGCCGAACCTTCTCTCCACTCACCAGTACCACGCGCTCATCAACTACGGTAACGAGATCCACAAAAATTAGCTTCGCCGTCGCTAATTAACCTTTGCACCTTTCAGCGTGCCTGGCGACTCGCGTGTCCGCCGCGACGGTGATCGTAATCGCGTTCGTGGACACACAATTCGCGTTCTGCTCCATGCAGACGCTGCCGAAAGAGGGAAAGAAGAAGTCACGAGGTTCCCACGAACAGGTCTCCGACATTGAGTACATCATTCCCAGGGTAAGTGTGATTTCTTTCGACACGTTACGTGAAAATACGCGCGCCAATGCGGTTGGGAATTTTTTCAATTGTTACGCACGCCGTGACGCGGATGTTGCACATTCGCACTGAAAGTTTCTATTGGCACAGTCGCTTCACATTGTATTGGTGCTTCGTGTATACGTTAGGTCGATGGCTCAATGTAATCCTTCATAAAAGTTCCATTAAATTGAGAACAAACACGACAACAAAACTTAAATACACGTGCAAGTCAGTGTGTTTAATTATAAACGTCATACAGACACAAAAAATTACAAACTTTCATTTTCGTTAAAATTTTCCTTCGACGTCGACTTTCTTACATTAATCTGTGTTAGCATTTATAAAAAAACTAAAGTTCTAAATTCTCTGAAACATCACTGACAATATAGTGATGGGAAGACTTCTTCTAATTTTTTCATTAAAAGCCAGTAGATATACTATGCGGGTTCTGGCGCAAAAACGCCTGTTATTTCTTATGGAGGTCCCAATTCACTTTTTAGTAGTAATAGATGCGTCTTTTTTGGTTTTTTGACTCTAACCTTTGACCTTGACGCCCACGTGGCCGAAATTTAACAGTACCCATTCAGAAGCCGTTCAGGAGTTGTTCAAAGTTGTTCAAGAGCTGTTCAAAGCTGTTCAGGAGCTGTTAAAAGCTGCTCAAGAGCTGTTCAGGAGCTGTTAAACGCTGTTCATGAGCCGTTCAGGAACTGTTCAAAAGCCGTTCAAGAGCTGTTCAAAGCTGTTCAAGAGCTGTTCAAAGTTGTTCAGAAGCTGTTCAAAGCTGTTCGAAAGCCGTTCAAATTTAACAGGCCCGTTCAAAACACACCCAAATTTATTGACAAGATCAAACTCAAAAACCCCTCGGCCACGCGGGCGTCAAGGTCAAAGGTTAGGGTCAAAAAAACCCAAAAAAGACGCATCTATTACTACTAAAAAAGTGAATTGGGACCTCCATAAGAAATAACACGCGTTTTTGCTCCAGAACCCGCATAGTATATCTACTAAAGCCTCATTTATGCATTTCGGGACAATATCCCCACGTTGGGCGTCAAATTCGAAAATTCGAATTTATTTGCACTTAACCAACATTTATTGTATTCAACTTACCGTGAAACAATTAATGACCTACGTGAGAGATATTTATAATATTTCAGCAAAAAATACGGTACTGAAGGCACTTAATGCTTCACATAATACTTACCATTTCTTAAGATAAGCGATACCCCACGTTGGGCGTCAAATGTTAACCAGTTGTGTGTATATTTGCTAATGGCTTGTTTTGTTAACTTTCAGCGAAAGTCGTCCAAACCGAACACGGTTTATAGCGCGTATTCACAGAGTTGGGTGTACGACGCCGATACAGCGGGTACCGCCGCCAATCACACGGAAACCTCCCAGTATCTACAGCTTCCCCAAGAACTAACACCAAAAGCTGAGCGTGAGCATCGCGAGAGCGGTTTAGAAAACGGGATCGTCCACGATACAGCCCACTTGATCGATAACCCGGTGGTTCACATAGAAGAAGCTTCCGACGACAGCAACAGCAACAGCGACAGGAAGCTGTGCTACATGAAAAGCTTTTCGCGGTCAGCGTCCCCGATCATAATGTCAGCGAGTTCTTCGCAGATGAGCTTGAACAACCCGCCGATCTACGAATGTCTACAGAAACTGACCGAACCCGAAATTTACCGATCGCGATTAAACAGCGCACTGAGCAGTCGATCCGACGACTGCTCGCACTACCAAGCGCCACAACCGGTAGTTCGACCGATCAGCCCGAACATCGAAAAGGTCCAATACGCTTCGCTGATGAAAGAATTGGAGAAGGCGATCGTTGGCAAAAAGGAACCCAGTCCGACGTCTCCTCACAGCAATAGCGAAAGCGCTACCGCTTCGGAGAAGACTCGAACGAATTCAACCAAAAGCAGCCACGAATCTTCGCGTTCCGACGCCAAAAACAGCGACGCCGAATTTTCCAAAGAATTAGAAGCCGCCTTGCAACTGATCCAAGATTTGGAAAGTCCAAACACCGTGGAAACGCCATCCGAGCCAAAGATATTCGGCGAGAGGGAATCTCGTCCGTTGACCGTATGGCGAAACAGCGACGCCAGCGAAAGCGAAAAAACGCTGAGCGCCGTCGGTTCGTTGGCGGAGATAACGTCGCCGCTGAACGAATGTCAACCGGAGCTCAGCACGTTCAAGCCCCTGCTCAATGGTAAGGGTGCATGTGTCGTAGTCCAATACAGCGAATCGCAAAGCACGTCCGGTTATAGTTCGCCCACTCACAAGAGCAATAACCATATGCCCAATTGGTCGACGGTTTCTTCGGTTAACAGTAGCAATCACGACCTGGGCAAACCCCTTTCCTATACGATACGTAACACTAAATCCACGGCCGTCATTTCGTTGTACGAAGACTCGCCGAAAACCAAAAATGTCACGCTAGTCAATATCACCGGAAACACAGATCCCGTCGTCTGCGAACCCATCCACAGTTCCACATTCCTTGTCGCGAACGATTCCGAACGGGAATCGCCGACCGAGCGCAGAGCGTCGATCGGTTCTACGAACGTGTGGAACGTCAAATCGATGCTGCGTAAAAAGAAGAACGTCCCGAAATTATGTCCCGAATTAGAGGGCGCCATCATTAAATCGGAGAGTTTGGCATATCTCTCCGAATTAGAATTGCTCGCGCGGCACCAGCGGAACAAAGACATTCAAAGGGTAAGATTAAGGCTGGTGCTGGAAGACAAGGGAGTTGACTAACTGGTGATGGCTTACTAACGAATTCTTTACGTGTCGTTTCCTAAATCTTCTCATTGGCCGATTTGATTCATTTGATAAAGTCGTTTGTGTAAATCACCTCAAGCGTCTTCTTTTGAAAAAGTTCACATTTGAAAAATAGTTGTCATGGCGATAAAATTACAAAATAAACATTGTGCGAACTGAACAACATTAATTAACCCTTCGTTCGAAGACAATTGTAGCTAGAAAACAAAAGAGTAACAATAGGAAAAATATTTATGTTAATGGAACAACCTGTCTTTTTATATACAACTTAATACATCACAATTGTTTTTTATTTGTTGAATAAATAAGGTTAGTAAAGCAATAAGAATGTAATCAATTTGTCTTTAGGTAGAATGAAAAATCAATCATCCTGTATATTATTATTGTGATGAATTGAAAAGTTGAATTCTTTAAGTTATTCTTCATTTTGAAAACGTTCCAAATTTATAAACAAATAAATACAGATGATGCACAAATTCTAGGTTGAGACGAGTTCGATTGAGTTTGCTTGGATAGAGTTCGAGTCTGCTTTGTTTGATTGAGTTTCGTTAATTTTTAGTGAGTCGTGTCACTTCGAATTGTATTTCGTAAAAGGGGTCCATTTTATAAACAAAATGCTTACACTAACGTTTCCATCTTATTCTAACCCCCCCCCTCCCCCCTCACATCTATGGAATACCCAATCAATTCAAAACGCAACCAACTAACCAACAATGAAAGTAACCAAAAATTTTTTCCAGCGAATAGAACAGCGAGTCCTCCAACAGTTGGGAACGCCGAGGACTGAGTCGGAATGCTGAGCAACGTAGTGTTACCTTTCGACGCCATCGTCGCGTCGCAACCCGCGTAAAAAAATGAAAATCGCTGCTGGTCAGCCACGTCCGAAATATTCGACCGCCCCCACCAATCTCAAACGACCCCCCTCCCCAATTCAACTAATTTATTCGTATATTTTTGATGTGTTTAATACTCTTGTATATATTGTTGTTATAGATCAATATAGTTTATAATATTATTATTCTATTGTATGTACATACAATAAATTCAATTTTTATTAGAGTTATCGTTGATGTTCGACTTTCCAAAATGTAAACGGAATTATGCCTGAAGTTGGCGCTGAAACGAAATTATGCCTGAAGTATGCTGAAGTTGGCGCTGATAATCAAATATCGCTAATAAGTCGGCTGTGAGAATAAATTGATAAAATGTCTTTCTAGGTTTACCTGATATCTTCCAATTGGGCAGTTTTGTCGTTAAATCGCCAAAAGTATAAAAATTCCAACGCGCCGAATGACAATCAACGTGCGCATACGACTACTTGATAACAGATGGCGCCACATTTTCAGAGATTTAATTTACTTTTTACAAAGTAATATAATTTTTAAAAACGGTTAGTAATGCTTAAAAATGTAAGATATTTCGTAAAAAATTTATTTAAAAAAAAAACAACATACATGAAGATAACCTCGTTACAATCTGTTCATAAAATATTGTTGAATCCGTTCATCGGATGTGTTGCGCGTAAATGAATTTTTTAAAAACGGTTTGTAATGCTTAAAAATGTATATTTCGTAATAAATTTATTAAAAAAAAAAAAAAAAACAACGTAGATGAAGATAACCTCTTTACAATTTGTTCATAAAATGTTGTTGAATCCGTTCATCGGATGTGTTGCGCGTAAATGAATTTCGTTGCAAATTTCACAACACGGGAAGCATCCTAATTATCGCAATATAACGTCAAAAAGTATTTTTTCCATCGCCTCCCTTTCAATTGCATACGCGTAACATGACAGACAGACAGGTAACAAAAGATCAAAGATATTTGAAGCTATTTGTTCACATTCGCTGAGCAACGTTCGTTTCTGGGTATTACCCGTCGTCAGTACGGTTATTGTGCGCAACTAATGCTTGCTGGGATTGTAATTTACAACTGATGAACGGCGCCACCTATCGGTGAGTGCTGTAACGCATCAGTTGGGGTCTGCTTATCGGCCATAAGGAAGTGATATTTGAAGTTGTTTAAAAATTGTCTGTCGATACTTGGGTGAGGCTGTGTGTGCGCAGTCGAACTAGTAGGGGGAGGACGCAGAATTGGCTAATCCCCCTTACTCCCCTTAAGTATTTTACAAACTAATCCAACCAAATTAGCAAAAATTTAGTTGGGTTGGATGAGGTAAGTGGTGGGTAAACACATAAACTAAGTTACATTATTTATTTCTTAAGCGAATTTACAATGTGCAAAGCTTACAATTCGTGAACTGGCCGTTGTATACAATAAAAAATATACGTATACATTATGGAAACCACAAATAAACCCAAACCAAACAATCTTTGAAGAAAATATAATTTTCGTGATTGTAAATCAACGACATTGCTCGATTATTATCAACATTAGCCCGATTATGTTATGTTATTAAAAATTGTAATTATGACATTATAAGAATAATAAAAATCCTATAATAATTGTTATCGTTAATATTTGAGGAATTTTTTACATTTTTAGAACTGAATATCATTAAAAAAAAAGAATAATTTGAACTGAAGATAGAACCGTCGTTTTTGCGGAAATGGGTTCAGGTCAGCCTTCCCTTGTTAAAATGGTGTAAATTGTATCGAAATCTGTCAGTATTTACGCTTATTTTTGAAAGTAAAAACATTATTATTAATTTTTAATATTTTAATTGCTTAGAATTTAACTAAATGGTCAGGGTGAATGAAAAACATTAATTCTCGTGTTGAGTCTACACAATATAAACGTGTTTTCAGCATTAAATCTGTAAATATCAACAATTTATTAACCGTGCCAGTGGGAAGCGTGTTGTGTTTACATAACGATCGCGCTGACTCATTACAAATATTAACTGCTGGTTTTCGTATTGCGATGTAAAGTATTTCTATATGACATCGTTTGTAGTTGTTTGTTGCAATTGTTAGCTCTTGTTAAAAATAAAAATGTTTTTGAGGGAGCCCTATCTCATTCAGCGTTTACTGAGTGTGTAAACATCCGATAAGTTTGTAAATATCACCAATTTATTAACAGTGCAAGTGGGAAGCGTGTTGTGTTTACATAACGAGCGCGCTGATTCATTACAAAACATTCTGCTAATAGAATTTCTTTTATTATGAAGACTTTGTGTTTTTGTCAACACGTACTCGCAAGTATTTAAAGCCTATTTAAAGCAACACTTAAACATCCGATAAATGTGTAAATATTACCAATTTATTATGAGTGCCAGTGGGAAGCGTGTTGTGTTTACATAACGAGCGCGCCGATTCATTACAAAATATTCAGCTAATAGAATTTCTTTTATTACGAAGACTTTGTGTTTTTGTCAACGCGTACTCCCAAGTATTTAAAGCCTATTTAAAGCAACACTTAAACATCCGATAAATGTGTAAATATTACCAATTTATTATGAGTGCCAGTGGGAAGCGTGTTGTGTTTACATAACGAGCGCGCCGATTCATTACAAAATATTCAGCTAATAGAATTTCTTTTATTACGAAGGCTTTGTGTTTTTGTCAACGCGTACTCGCAAGTATTTAAAGCCTATTTAAAGCAACACTTAAACATCCGATAAATTTGTAAATATTACCAATTTATTATCAGTGCCAGTGGGAAGCGTGTTGTGTTTACATAACGAGCGCGCCGATTCATTACAAACTATTCTGCTAATAGAATTTCTTTTATTACGAAGACTTTGTGTTTTTGTCAACGCGTACTCGCAAGTATTTAAAGCCTATTTAAAGCAACACTTAAACATCCGATAAATTTGTAAATATTACCAATTTATTATTAGTGCAAGTGGGAAGCGTGTTGTGTTTACATAACGAGCGCGCCGATTCATTACAAAATATTCAGCTAATAGAATTTCTTTTATTACGAAGACTTTGTGTTTTTGTCAACGCGTACTCGCAAGTATTTAAAGCCTATTTAAAGCAACACTTAAACATCCGATAAATTTGTAAATATTACCAATTTATTATCAGTGCAAGTGGGAAGCGTGTTGTGTTTACATAACGAGCGCGCCGATTCATTACAAAATATTCTGCTAATAGAATTTCTTTTATTACAAAGACTTTGTGTTTTTGTCAACGCGTACTCGCAAGAATTTAAAGCCTATTTAAAGCAACACTCATACAAAAATTATCTGATTCTAAGCCGACTTATTAAAAGAAAATTAAAAGGTGACACCACTCATTATAATTCAATTGTCGCTTGCATAAACTTTGACATTTATGACGTATTTTCGCAACCTGCAACAACAAGGTGTGCGTTGAAATTTCGCAAAGAAAGATGCTCAACATTCAGTCATTCGAGTCGACGAGTGCGTCGACGCCGGGACAAGGTCGTATTCCACCGTCCGGTTGTGGCTACCCGTCCCGAACGTTTTCGTTCGTTAAACTCGATCGCAGTAGTCGGTGCTAGTGCGCGCGTGAAAGTCGTGTTCGTCGGTACCCAACCAAGATGACGTCACCGTCGTCCACCCTCGACGGTCTACCGAAACAATTCGTCACCGCAATGCGTACCCTTTTCGACATCATGGACGACAAACGAACCGGACACGTGAATTTCGCCGACATCGAAAACAGATGGCAGGACGACGGATCGAAAGGCCTGCCCAAAGGCGTCATCGAAAGCCTGCGGAAAGTCACGCCGCCTAACGGCCTCCTCACATTCGAACGTTTCTGCGCCGGATTAAAAATCTGCCTGTTGCGAAACCAAGTCGAACAACGCAATCAAAGTCCGTTGAAACGGACACCCGAAACGAACGCCGCAAACAATCGACCGCCATCCGCGCCATTATTGGACGTCGATTGTCCACCGATCAAACCGTCTTGGACGGCGAACACGGCCGCCATCCGTCCCAACAACGTAATCTCACAACAAAGAACCCTTAGCATGCCGCAACTTTTACCCGACAACGATAACGTCACGGAAACGACCACGGCCGACGTGCACGCCTCTTTCGAAAAACCAGTCCCTAACGTAAACAAACCCACGCTTTACGGTCCCCCGAAACCCCCGCGCACCGCCCTCGCCGCCATCGAAAGATCCGCGCCGTCCGGCAATTTAGATCGGGCGGAAATACGCAACGCGCTGCAAAACTGGCAAATCGGACTGATGATGAACGACCAAGACGGCAACAACAAAAACGAAAAACGACCCGCGCAATTCAACAACGGGATGCTCCGAACCGGCGGTAGAAGTCTGGGCGATGGTAAGGCGTCGGCCCAAACCGATCCGCCGGTCGGAATCTATCAGAAAAAAACGAACGTAAGAAGACGAGAACCCAGACGGCACACTTTGCAAAACGGGATCGACTACAACATGCTGAAGCGGATGAAACAAATCGAACAGGAAAAGGACGTGCTTATGCAAGGGTTGGGCGCGATCGAGAAGGCCAGGGATTGGTATTTGAAACAAGTCGCCGCCGTACAAGAAAAAATGAAATATTTGGGACGCATGGGACATGTGGTGAGTAGATTTTTGTTTTTAAAATCATCACACAAAAAATTGTATTACTGATACCATGACTCCCCTTAGACTCCTATAACACATAATCCATGCTGACGAGCCATAATAATCGAAACCGCTCCACAAATGTTTAATTTAAACATAACTTGCAAGGGTAATAAACACAATCCCATTAAACCCACAATCCATGCTGACGAGTCACAATACTCGAAACCGCTCCACAAATGTTTAATTTAAACTGACGAAGGTAATGAACACAATCCCATTAATTTGTAGACGTCAACAGTGAGGGGGCGACAAAAAAACGGAAAATGGAAACTCCCCCACCAAAGCCTTCGTGAAATATAAAAAAATTCGTAAACTGTCATAGAAGCTGTCAAATATCAAAAAAGTTGTTTCTTTGTATCCGGGCTTGAACAGCCTCAGTTCGACGTTTATGTCAAAGCTTTCATGCTGACCATGACGTTCAGTTCGTTATGAACTTTTAGATTATGGTGTCGCCCTGATGATTTCACTTAAACGGTGTACGAAACGTCGGCAACTGTCGTCGAATCGATGATTGCATCCCGGATACAAAGAAACGACATTGGCCAGCGGTCGCGGAAGCCTTCGTAAAAAATTAAGTTTTTTTTTTAATTTACAAAAACCATATGATTTTTTTTTTTAATTTAATGGAAATAGGGAAGTTCCATTAAATTAAAAAAAATCATAAAAATAAATTCATTTTAATATTCAACCATCAGTTAAGTATAGTCTCAGGAGTACGAAAGCCCGAAACTGGTCCACGAATCTACATTTCCTGTTGATTTTTGTCCAATTTTCCACAATTTTAGAAAATTATTGGGTTTGCAACCCAACCCAACTTTTTGTCGTTTAAAACCACGTATTTTTAATTCCAAAGTTTTCCTCCATTTTGTTTCGCCATGTTAGGTTGGGTTGGGTTTTCCCCGAAACTGGTCCACGAATTTACATTTCCTATTGAATTTTGTCCAATTTTCCACAATTTTAGAAAATTGTTGGGTTTCCAACCCAACCCAACTTTTTGTCGTTTAAAACCACGTATTTTTAATTCCAAAGTTTTCCCCCATTTTGTTTTCCCTTGTTGGGTTGGGTTGGGGTTTCCCCCATTTTGTTTCGCCATATTGTTGGGTTTCCAACCCAAAATAAGGATTAACGTTACGTTGATAATAAATTATTTTTATTGGTTTTTAAAAACATTCGAATTTATCAGTTTTCCGTAGAATCCGATCTGATGAGTGCGAAAACCCAAAACTGATTCACGAACGTACTTTTCAAGATATTTTTTGTTTCTAATTTCGATTTACAAAATTGTTGGGTTACTGCAACTTTGTTTGCGTTTCGAAACTGTATTTGTATTTTGGAATTTTTATTTATTCACATTTTTAATTCCAAATTTTCCTCCTTGTTGTTGGGTTTGCAACCCAAGAAATTATGATCAACGTTGCACATTCAGGACTTTAGTCGCTTTTCGGAATTGTTTTTATAATTGCAGAACGAGAGTTAATAATTTTTTTCCCCAACCTATTTGTTTTTGTTTTTTGCTCACAGATTCCTCTCTCATAATACCCTAAGTTCTAAAAACATGTCAGGACTGAGTGCGATTTTTTGTGGAAACTCCAAATTTGCATTGATTTTGAAAACAACGAACACTTTAAACATTGGGTTCATATGATTATTGGATTTTTACATACTTTCAAAATGGCTGCATGATTTCTAAATAATTAAAATTTTGGCATTTTTTAATGTTGTTACTTTTACTGAAAATGAACATAAATTAACCAAATTTTGATTCCAAATTTTCTAGAATTTTGTTTTAGAAAATTGTTGGGTTCACAACACTAAGTATCGTATCCATTGGGTTCTTTTGAATTTTTTCCTCTAATTTGCTTTTGAATTTTTGTCTTAAAATATTACCATTATTTTACAAAATGGGGTTCGATACCCAACTCAGTACTTTTGGAACGCACTATTGGAACTTTCGTGAATTTCTTTTTCTTTCTTATTTTTAGCAATTTTTCCGCTATTTTCTTTGCAATATTTTTGAATTTGCCCAACTTTATTTATTGGATTTATGGCTCCATTCGTACTGTTTTTCTTTTATTTTGGGTTTCCTCCAATTTCCACAACATTTTATTCTATATTTTTAGGTTTGGATATTTTCCATAATTTCAAAAATGTCTTTAATTTTTCTTCTAGTTGGATATAGGGTTTTCTCTATTTTTGTAGGAATCAATTCCAGTTATTGGGTTCGTAACTTTATCCATTTTTTTTTTGTTGGATGCATAAACATCATTACGATTTTTCCAAACTCCACCTTATTTTGTTCCGCCTACTTTTGACGCTTTAGTTGGAAAACTAAATAATTGAAGCGGTTCTTTCAAAAAAAAGAAAAAGTTAATATTCAAAATTTTTAACTTTTTGGACAAAATCTCAAAGTTGAGACTCTTACTCACGTTCAATTGTTTTTACAAAACTGTACACACGCAATAATAACAAAACGTGTCGTGTGAACGTTAGAAACAAACGACTACCGGTTACCAACTATTCGTACTGCTGACCCACATTTGTACAATTTTTATGTCACAATCTTTACAAACAGTAAATTATGCGAAAACGGGGCCGATTGACTCAAAACTTGTTTGCGTACCTCACAATAGAAGGAATTTATAAAGGTTGGATTCGAGAAAAAATGAATATAATCATTTAGAAAGTATGGAGGAAAAAAATTGTTTAAAAATATGCATAAAAGGTGACTATATGACGTCACATAATCCTGACACGTCAAATTAAAATTTGAAACCAAATCACTTTGTTGTTTCCCATATATTGATTATTTATTGCTCTTTGTATATAAAATAAAATAAAAGCATTACTATTATTATTATTATTAAATACAATTGTTTTTTATATACATTTTTAACTTAATCCTAAACCTTTCTACCTTGCGTGTAAGTTACATTGGAGTTGGGGGGTCGCTTTATTGATTTCTACCTTTTTCTGTCTGCTAGTTGCTTCATTCGTTCCCATTTCTCACCTCTATTATTCGCTGCAATTCTCAACTACTTTTTATTCTTTTTCTCGGCCTTCCTCTCTTCTTCTTTTTTAGTTCTCTAGCCTCAAAAATATTCAATTTCCGTATTGCTTTTTCGAGTTCTTCTATTTCTTATATTTTTCTGGATCATCTTTGTTTTCCTTCCTGTTGATAGTCCTGATCGTCTAGCAGAATTTCAAAGTGCTCCTTCCATTCATAATCTCTTCTTCTTTCATAAGCACTTTTCCATTCTTTTCCTTTATTTCTTTCTTTTATGGCTTCTTCTTTAATCCTGTTCTCGAGTTTTCCAACTTTAACATGTTTTATTTATTACACATTTTACAAATATTTAATACCGATTGTTTCAGGAACACTGGTCTGAAGCGCAACAAGAACGCCTCGAATTACAAAGAGCACGAGTCCTCGAAGTTAACCGACACCTGGCAGCCCTGACCGACAGTTGGGAACGAGGTGGATTGCCCCTTCATATGAATTTAGCCGTACATCACTATCCACAACCTCCACAGGACTTAGCAGAGAGATTCAAACAACAAAATCACCTTCTCACCGAGGTATTTTTGTGTAATATACTTTCGTATACATTTATTAATTTTTTTTTGTCATTAAAGGAAGTTAGCAAGAAAAGTGAGAGGATAGCTGTGTTGGAACGTGAAAAGGCCAGTCTGATCAGAGAACTGTTACAAACGAGAAATCCATCAAATCGAAACAACGGCCAAGAAGAAGCCGTATTTTAACATTCCAACGATACATCTAAACCTACATAAACACGATTAAAACTTTTAAATGTACATTTGTAAATATTTGTAAATATATTTTTTAAACCAAAAATTACAATTACAAAGTTTATTTTTTACAATTGATTAACATTTTTAATACTTATTATTATACTTATTCTATTTTAGCCATCGATGCTTTAATAAAATTTTGTCCGTCGTGGGGCAAAGAACTGTTAATAAAAGGCGATAGCCACGTCATATACCAATTTGTACCCAAAACTTCCTTTAAGTTATCCAACCGACCCAAGTCGTAATCTCTGGATATACGTTTACGTTCGGGTGTGACCGCACCTTGTAACATCAAATCGACGTGAAACCACAATAAAACACCCGTAAATATGCAAGCGATGAACACAATTAAAGTCACGAAAAGGTACAATTGTTCCGCGTTGTAATCCAACAGTAACGTAGCCAACGGAAACACTATTTTCAAAACGGACCCCCACGAATAAAAATTCGTGATTTGCGACACGAAAAAATAGTTAAAGTAACACGAATATAACGTTGCGATGAACAAATAAAACACAAAATATATGAAATAACGTAAATTGTTGTGTCCGACGCAACAGCCGCTAAACACGCAGTGGTGGTCCCTTTTCAATATGCAGGTGTTGCAAACGTCACAATGCCACGATCTAGGGGGTGTGAGAGTTTCACAAACGGCACACAATCTCCAATCGTTGGTGGGTTTCAACACTATACCTTGGATACTCGTATCAATTAGCAACAACCCGGCGTAGTTGGATACAACGTTAAACATTATAAAGTTTCCGGTGATGAAATGAAACATGTATTTTAGGTTGTAACTGTCGTAGAATTTCGGTAAAACTATCCATAATTCAAACCAATAGACGGTTGGTATTATGATTAAAACGAATAGTGTTATTGACCTATCGTACCAAGTTTTTGGTAAAACGTTTGATCGTAATTTTATATTTTTGTTGAATGACATTTCTAGGTTATGTTAATTAGTTAGGTTATGTGTCAATTTAATGTACTTTTACATTTCTTTGCATAATTAATTATTCATAATTTGTAATCCACATGTATACATACAATTACTACGTTATATATTCAATTCATGACAAATTTTACACAAATTTCTTATGCAAAGTACCAAGGACGTTACATTATTAGAATTTGCAAACCCACAGAAAATTACTTATAAAAACGTTATCAATTGATTATTTGTGCATAAATCACATTCTCGGTTATATAATAAGTACATATTAGAGAATTGTCGTTTTAAATTGCATATTTTGATTTTGTCCTTTCATTGAAAAGTCCATGATTTATGTTTTTGACTAACGATTGTAGACATTTTATAAATAGATTTAAATCTAAATCGTGTGAATTTTCATAAAATAATTTCAAATTATTAATAAATTTATTTTAAATAAATGTGTAAAATTAAACAAAAACCGCCATCTATGTGTAAGATTTAAAATCACGAACCATATGTTCGATGTGTCATTCGCGTCAAGTGTCAGTTTAGTGTCAGTGAGTTGGGGGTGTACGATTTTTCTGTCATCGACTCGCACCAATATGTGAAGTGAAAATGTTTATCGTGTCTTCACATTGTGTTTATTTGTGTTCACGTTAACGCGCGTCATGGTTTGAAACAACGATTACGAAATGGGCTCCAGATTACGGTGAGTTTCCGCACGTTAATCGCGGGGACAAAGCGCAATTTTTGAATTAAAATTAACGAGGCGATTTATAGGGAAAACGTGCACCACTTCTTCGAGTGTTTCTGCGAAGTCGTGCCGCCCGCAGACAAGAGGGACACGTGGATTATACAAAAATACCCTTACAGTTACAAAGATGAAGAGGTGTTGAGATCCGTTTCGAAGTTTGCATATCCTTACAAGTTCGATAAGTTAGTTTGTAATTTTTTTATCGTAACGTGTGGTAATTTGTGTCTTTTTTTAGTGCAGTAATACAACATTATTCTTTCGTTTTAACTGACATAGAGTCGAAATGGACATTTGGATTTTGTAGACATGATCCACGATCAGAGACTGCGATTGTTGTTCTGAGTTATTTACCATGGCATCAAGCGTTTTACAAGTATGTTTAGATCATATTTCTTAAAGAGATAATTATTCAGATTTACCAATTATGTCAGACAACCGAACGTCATACACATACTTCAGACTAATTTGTAGGCAGTATTTTTTTTTTTTAATTTGCAATTAAAATGCCTGTTTAAACATTTTAATTGGATGTGACATGTGATTGCGACGAGATTAAGCGATTGGTGATGTTTAACGCGACTTTTATGTTGTAATTTGGAGTAATTATTTGAAACAGGTTTGTGACTGAGCAAATGAAAGAACGACATAAAGATTTTAATTACATGTTTCTGTTATTTTCGATATTTTCTTCCATTAAAATAGTTTAAAATTTTTCGTACAGGCAATTTCGTGATTTATAAGAATCTTATTAGAATCTCCATATGAATATACATTTTGACATTTTCTTATTTGACGTTTGTCAATTTTGACAATTAAGATTTTGACGTTTAATTTGTTTCATTTATTTGGGATTTTTTGCTATTTTCCTTAAATCTTTATAAAAATATAGTTTCAAATCTTTGTGAAATATTTGTATCTTTTTGGATCATTGAATGAGCCATTTTCACACTAGATGAATTAATTTTGACATTTTCGTTTCGTTACACTATTTATACTTATAAAATGTCGGTTATTCATAAATTCATTTTGACGTATTGTTAGTTCGACGTTTAATAAAATTTGACATTTTGTCTATCAATTTTTTTATATTTGCTGACGTTGGTATGTGTAATTTTTTACATTTTAATGTCAATGGCAAAGGCGGATATTTCCGTCACGCCTCGTCAGTCCGGAACAATTTCTCGTGCCGAGTTGAACCGTCCGGAGGCAAAAGTCGCTCGTCTAATGTTTCAACGTTGTATCGGGTTTCCGGTGGGAAGAGATCGTTTTCTCATTCGAGATAAACATTTCGTTAGAGATATCTCGGAGGCGATGCTCGTTTGTTTGTAGATTTGTTTCGCAAAAACAAATGAAATGCCACATTTTAGCGTTTTTTTTTTTTTTTTATTATTACAAAATGTCAAAACATCAAAAAGTGACATTTCGTTGACATTGAATAAAAATAATGTATACGTTGGGTCTCTTACATTTTGACATTAGTTGTTTCTGTATAAGATTTGACAAATTTATTGAATTGTTAAAATGACAGTTAATTAAATCGATAATTAAATGATATGAATATAACAATTTTTTCAGACATTTTCTATGCAAATGGTAGATGTTCGTTTCTAAAACTTTGACAGCTTCGGGTCAACCAAATAAATGTCAAAATTTTATCTGAATAAATTTCATCTTTGAGTGTTTTGTTTTCCAAGTAACGTTTGGGGGGGGTGGGCAGATTTTTAGATAACATCGCCGTACTGATGCACAGCCGCGACACGGAAAGTCTGAACGAATTCCTGTCATCAGTTTTCAAGGCCAAGCTGACAAGTCCTGGGAAGAAATTCGTCGTCGCATTCAACCGAGGAAAAAGCGTAAGCGTCTCGACACCCAGAAACCTTCCCAAATAAATTGCCTTTTCAGACCTTCACCGTGGATTGTCCGCAGCCGCAGGCGCACCAACTCCCCAGCATACCAGAAAACGTAAGTGAACAAATCGTGTTCGTATTTTATTTCGTAGCGGAAATGGGCACGGCTGGATAATTAAAATAAATTTATAGCAACGACGATTTTGATTGGACACGTGCTTATGTTACAATAACGTTATGTTTAAGGCTACTGCGTGGGGGGAATCCCGATGAAAAAGTATTCAATAAAAATAGGGGCCACTGCATTTATTTTTTAGGAGAGGCAAGACGCTTAAAAGCACCAACTTTTTTACAAGGAGTCCCAAAATTTTGTTTTGTAATGGGCCCCAAGATCTTACGTCACAGGGGGTCATAAATTGATCCTACCCTGTTGATGTTTTGTACAAATCTATCAAATAAATTGTATCAGTCGATTCATTTTGCTTTGTAAGGTCATAGCAGTTCAAGTTGTATTTGTTATTTATATCACGCGCAACGCCTACTATGACCTATTGTCCGTTGAAACGTGACGTAGCGTTACGTCATTTTAATTCAAAGAAACTTTGATGATACATTAATATGACAACTCGAATGAGTAAAAATGTGAATGTTGTTTACAACATGATCGATTTTTTTATCAAAGTATCCGTTGACAAGATGGAGAATTCACATTGGATTAGGTTGGATGGTTCGATTAGGTGTTGGGTTAAAAAAAAAATAATAATAATAAGCAGATTTGATAACATACATATAACGAACGAACTTGAAATTTTCGTTAGGTTGAGATGGATTCATTTGGGTTTGATATCGCATAGTTGGCTTAGTTTGAGTTCAGTTTCGAAGCAACTCTTTAAATCTGTAATGTTGGTAAGAACCCATTTCAACTTTTACGTTGAAGCCCAGAGTGGCCTGACTGGTTGGATCGTTGCCTGATGTGAGAGAGGTCTCGGGTTCGAATCGCTCTTATATTGGGTAGGTTCGTCAAGAGCTGACGGTAGCCTTCACCATTGGCGTACAATTAATGGTGCTGCTCTAGACGTATGGGCGGACTTCTAGAGTAACAAGCTCTTCCAACAAATGATGGACTATTTGCCATCAAATTGGTGATGGAATTTTGACGATGTTTTCTAATTTCAGAGAAATCTAACAGAATACTACAACGCGGTGGACGCGACCAACATGATGATTGTATTCGCCTCCATGTTGTACGAAAGGCGGATAATTTTCACGTCAAAAAAGCTGACGCGACTGAGCGCGTGTGTCCAATCAGCCAACGATGTTTTGTACCCGATGATTTGGCAGCACATCTTCATACCTGTTTTGCCCATGGCCTTCGTTGATTATTTATTGGCGCCCATGCCCTTTCTCATTGGTGTACCTGATGAAGTCCTCAAAGTAAGATTTAAAATTTCACGCCAATACATTTTTTGATTGGATGTTTTTAGAAAGTGAATAGACATGACATAGGTGATGTAGTTATTTTGGACGCCGATTGCAACACAGTGGAGACACCTTTCGACGATTTGAACAATCTTCCTTCGGAAGTTGTAAGTTTTAAAATTTTTGTGGAATTTGTTTAAATTGCGTTTAGGTGGCGTCTTTGAAGAAACAATTGAAAAACAAATCGGCGTTGCTTGGCGACGGCGTTTCGAGGGCGTTTCTTCGGGCTTTAGTTCAACTCATTGGTGGTTATCGGGATGCCCTTTCTTTTGAAGATAAGCCGACGTTTGATGAGCAAAAATTCATCGAGACTCGACCACCATCTTTACAACCGTTTCTTAGAGAAATGCTCCATTTGCAAATATTCCAACAGGTTATTTTTCAAAATTCTTACCATTTAGAAATTATCGTAAATTATACAGAATATTTGTTTGTAGTTTATCGAAGAACGTTTGCAAATTTTGGGTGCCGGTTTGGGCTTCACCGACCAATTTGAGACGGAAGTTTCCGTCTATTCGGAAAAATCGAGTTCGAAATTGAAACAGCAGTATAAGGAATGGACGTCTACGATGAAGAAGGAAGGCACTGCTTTCTTCAAAAATGTCAAAGATAAGGTAAATTTGTTTCGATCGATAGGAAACGAAATTTTTTTTTTCGATTGCAGGCTAATCCCGCCGTCAAGTCGGCTGTAAAAACGGTATGTGACGTTTCTCGCATGCTTGAGGCTTTTCTCTATTAAAATTGTATCGAGTTGTTAATTTGTTTTGTTTTATTAAACGAGTTATTTATTTTTGTTGTTTTTCGTTTTGCATGGAAAAAGCATGAAAAGTTGTAACAAAGAATTTCTATTATAACTTATAACCTGTGGTTAAAGCGCAAAAGATTTTTTTCTTTATAGTAAAAATTTTGCCCAATTTTTTTCTAAGGTTGGAGGTGAAATACAGTTTTCTGTATTTTTAAAGATAGGAGTTTTTGAAAAAATTCTGGCACAAAGTTTCCAGTTTACTGCAAGAAATCACTTTCTGAACTTTATAAAATTTATACACCTTTATAAGACGAATGCATTAATTATTCACAGATGTACATACAAAACTAAAAAATAATTGTTTATTTATTTTTCATTATATTCATATAAATTTATTACAGAAACTTAGCCATGAGTCATAATATGTTCATAATAGTTGTATGTGACTAAAGCTTAAATTAAAACTTTGCATATATGACTTCACCTGCATAATCCTTTAAAAAAATAATAACTCTTGCATTTTCATGTGTGAATTTCGGTCATCGAAAGGTGAAAGATGGAGGCAAAGGTATGAAAAGCGCATATAAAGGACTTCGCTCGAAACTCAAAGATAATCAAAACCCACGCCAATTCGAAAACGGGCTTAACACGTCGCTCGATAAACCCCGTTCAGCACCGAATTCACCCACCGGGCAAAGAAGATCCCTTGGATTTACCGTTCCAACCACCACATACCGGAAAGAGACGTCGCATTCGTTCAAAGGATCCGGAATTGAAAGGTTAGATTATAATTATTGGTTAACATAACCAAGTGTGCATTTTGAATTTATGAACACCTCTTCAGGGCTATGAACTCAGTTTATGCTTTGTATATTTTTAGGCCGTACAGTCCACTTAGCCCAAATTCTCAACCAATCTCACCAGATACACTCGATCATTCCCAAACAGGTTCACCAAGCTTAGAAATTCCCCAAATAGATCTAATGGATGAAATGAAGGACATTTTAAAATTTCGGTTAGACACGCCACCTGTAGACAGATCCGTAAGTCATTTAAACAAATCCTTGTACATATAAAGTTTTGTGTTGGTTGCCGGTTATAACAATGTGGCTTGTGTGTGTTTAACGCCAATCTCTTTCAGTTAAAACCCGTTAGAAGCCTTGAAAACTTCAAAAATTCCTCGCCTACATCAAGTCCTGAACGCTGGATATTTCCATCCCGCACCGGCGCGCCTATGGCTTCACCTCCGCGTTTCTTTGTTCCACATCCCAAATCCCAAGAGACGCAAAATCTCTTACAATCACCCGATGATGTTTTCACTTCACCTCCCGTTCCTCCACGTCCGTCAAAATACCGCGAATTGTTCGGAACGGCACCGTATGTGGTCGGTGGAGGGCACAGCGAAAACGGTCATCCTGTATTCCTCATCGCTAATCAGCACACTGTCGATGTTGTTAGATTATCCCCACCTACGTGTTCACCCAGACGAAAGGTAACCTTTTCGCATGCTTCGCCTGCTTAAACAAATTCGCAATATCCATGTTTATTTGAAATTTCTAAACAGAAAGATGAAGATACCGAAGATCTCATACGTTTGGACTCGTCGTCGTCGGACGTTGACGACTTCGATCCGTTAAAATCCAACACGTCGAGATCTTTACCAAACAGTTCCTTCCTAGAAAAATTAAATTACGGAGTACCATCGTCGCAAAGTCAAATACCGATGAGCGTGACGAATCCCCTTTACAATTATGAAAATCGGGTCACCGGCGGCGCCAACGGCGACGTCCCCAACAAAACGCCTCGAACACACAACGATAGAGAAACTGTGGATTTATTGCAGGAGTACGGGTTGGACTTTTCTGGCTTTCAGACTTCGAAGTTTGATCCATCGCACAAAAATCCGCAGAATCAATGGACTAAATTCGAATAGTGATGAGTTTCGTGAACGTAGTCGGTTTTTAATTCACCCATTTCCGTATTCACTTAATTTATGTAAGTCTTCCGTTGATATATACATATCGGTGATAGGTGTATACATTTTTTCATTCGTAATTTCATCCCGTTTTATCCGAAAATGGGTCTTTTAATTTAATAATCGTATAAATTAGTTCCACTATTATTTTAATTGTTTGTATATATTTGTTTTTATATTTATATGTGTGTAAGAAACAAGCAAATTTTGACCATCTGAATTTATTTTCTATATACACGATGAATCATTGGTTGTCCGGCTTCTATATCTCTCTTATCATTTCCGCTACTGCTACTTTTTTTTTTTAATAGGATCCTGTACAGCCCTAAAGGCTAAAAATTCTTGGTCTATAAACGTATCCTCTATTTCAAACAATAAGTGAGATATAGAAGCCGGACACCCAATGACTCATCCTGTATAGAATTAGCTGTGATATAAGAATGAAAATCATGATTAAATGAATTGAGACGATATGTCAATTTGTGGGAAAATGTAATATTATTTGCGTTAATGTGCACAATTATAATATATAAATTATTTACAACATGACTTACGTTTTATTTCTAAATCTAAAAAACATGGCCGATAATAAACCGGTGTATAAAATAAGGCTCTTATAAACAGAGCGACTTATCATCGAATGAATTGTTAAAATTGGCCTTTAGAAAATTCGGAATTCTCTCAGATTCTTTAATCTGATAACCGTTCTGTCTATAAGGGCCTTTAGCTTTGCCATGTGTAAATCGATAAGCAAAATGATTAATTGTAAAATAATCATTTGAAAAAAGACATTAATCTTAATTCATACATTTGATATAAAGAAAAAACACGATCAAATTACAAATAAATTCATAAACAAACCATTTTATTTCGTCGTTGATGATTTAACGATAGTCTTATGCACGCTAGCTTGATGACGTCGAAGAAGGTCCTTCCGACTAAACACATTACCACAAATTTGACATTTAGTTTCGCCGGTATGAAACGGAATATGCTGTTTTAAATAATAAATCGAAGCGAATTTCTGGGCACATACCGGACACTCACATTCTGGATTCGCCTCCTTTGTCAAATACGAAGCATCTAAAAATAATTATCAGAAAAAAAAATGAGAAATAAACACACTAACCGCTCAACAACGCCTGATAATTGGAAAGCTTTTGGACGTTAACTGCAATGAACAAATTAAAACAAAATCGTACACTTAACACAACTTACCGGGATCCATAATGTCAATCATTTCTTGATCATCTTCCTCATCTGGACCGTTGTCTTCCGGTGTGATTTCCTCCTCAGGTTTTTTCTTTTTTTGTTGTGAATCATCAGAGTCACTGTGTCGTTTCTTCGGTTCCGGTTTCTTTTTTTCTTCTATGGATGATTCACTTTGTCGTTTCTTTGCTTCTAGAAGTTTTTTCCTTTCCAATTTTTTAGAGGCTGGGGCCGGTTTCGATCTTTCTAATTCATCATCGCTAGCTAACAGTTTCTCTTCGTTGGGTTCGGTATCTTTAATCAGTTCTTTTTTTACATCTTTGCCTTTATCTTTAGGAACGTTTTTTAAAACATCTTTGGTTTCATCGTTGAGTGGACCACTGCAAGAATCGGGAGTGACCAGCCCGGATACCTCCAACAGCTCGGCAGTTTTTAAAAACGAACTGAAATTTTCCGTCGGAACTTGTACTTCACCTTTGTACATGAATTGTAATATTCCCGCCATTGTTTCATATTCCACGTCGCGCAATATTACGATGGGATGCGCGCAAGGATTATCGCGTAAAACGTCGTGAAAGTATGAACTACAAGCAGAAAGAATCATCCGATGGGCTTTGAGTTTTTTCCCTTGACAACATAAGGTTACATCGACGAAATCGTTGTCACGCCACAAAGAATCAAACGATTTTTTAATGTGGTGCGTATGATTGCCCCAATTTAACGAGTACTGATCGTCTACAACCATTTTTTCCAAAATTTATACACGTAAGCAAAAAGCAAACACAAATATAACCTGAAAATGTCAATAATTTTATTGGGAACTAATTTACCGACATTTTATACTCAATCGGAAAAAAAGCCAAATTTGAAATCGAGTTTATAAAGCATAAAAAATAATAAAAACACTATAATTTCATTATATATTAGTAATCTAACATAAATTTCAATTTATCAAAAATAGCACCAAATTGGAAATCAAAAACTATTAAAGCCAGAATTACACTGGACCAATTTTCGGATTCAAATTGAAGTCTTGAAATTTACACTGTGTAAATGTGTCTCGTGTCTTGTCAAATTGACGTTTGTCAAAAAATGCATAACTTAAATGTCAAACTCTTAACGCCAAATAATAAAAAAACAAACTTCAATTGAATTAATTTATAGCAATAATAAAAGTTACATTTTCTACATATAAAAAACTTATACAAACATGCGTTAATACAAATAAAATGACTTCATTTAAATATATTTAAGCAATTTTGACTCCTTGAAGGGCCTTTTCCAACGATACAAGATCCCAAATAACCAACTGCCCATCCAAACCGGACGTACTCAAACTTTTAATGTTTCCCTTCTCGCCTTTATAGAGGCAAAGACAAGATATGGCATTCTGATGAATGGAATCCAAATTGGTGTCGTTAATATCTGAGCGTGAATGTTTATCCAACGAGCGGAATTTAGCCATAGCCGACAAACCACCAGCTTCTTTTTTCTGCGACGTATCCAACTTTCCAACAAAATTGATCACCGTATCGGCAACGCTGTACATTATGGGAACGCAACTGTGTCCAGCAACCACAATGGAAACATCCGTAATCCAAATACAACTCAAAAATGGTAAGAATTCCGTTCGTAGTTTAATAACAGCGTTGCCTTTGGTAGCATCAGCTACATTAACAGTCGAGTCATGTGAAACCCAACAAATTTTATTTCCATCCGGGGAAAAGCTCACGCAATGAACCCAACCACCGCCAGATGGAGAATTAACAAACTCAGCCATGAGTTGCCCTAAAGGCATTTTCGTACCCCACGGCGTCGGTTCTGGCGTTTTCTCAATATCTTTTATGTACGCCGAAAAGACACGCACTTTGAAATCAGACGAGCAAGCCACCAAAAGGACATTATTTGGATGCCAATCGATTGACGTGACCGTTGAACGAATAGGTCGCTTAATGTGTTTCGAAACCCACCAATCATTTTCCGACTCGAAATAACAAACCGAAATCAAACGTGCACCGGAACCGACAGCAAATTTATTTTCGTTCGGTGACCATTTCACACACGTAGCCGCTCGATTAATACGTAACAATACTAACGTTGGCTTCCATTTTTCATCGTCGCCTTGCGTCCAAACGTATGCGTTACGATCGACCGCACACGTTACGATACGATTGGTGTTTGGGGCCCAATCTATGCCCATTACGCGCAAATCATGTTGGTTTAAAACATCCAGAAGTTTCCATTCGGAACTGTTTCGCTTGTAAATGTGCACTTCATGATTGTTCGGTGATAAAGCGATTTCTACAAGTAAATTATATAAATACAGGATGTCTTCTTCTGGAATTGTAGAATTATGTCTATTGTGTAAATGGTAGAAATCTAAATTTTCCTGATAACTGTTAAGAGACATCATAGAGTATCTTTTAAAAATGTTTTCGTACATACAGAGTGATCCGTAAGTAGCGAACCAGTCATGTACTTTACAATTTTAAATGGAACACCTGTATATTTTTGCAAATTGTGATTCCTTGTTGATTTTTAATGTTAGTTTATAAAAGTTATGTCATACCTAAACCTTACTGTTTAACAAATATATAATTAAAAAAAAAAAATTATAGATGCAGGGTATAATAAAGGAATATATGGAAAAGGTCAACTTGACATAATTCTTTTTTTTTCAAACATAAATGACTATTTTTCGCGTCAGATTTGAAATCTACATCGAATTTCAATTTTAAATAATATAACATACCGTATATCTAAAATGAACCATTTTGACATAAAACGCAATTAAATGTCCATACATTACAAGGCAACGGCCATGTTCAGCCGGGGTCAGCGCTGGACCAGCGCTATGACAGCAGCCAATGAGCGCCAACGTGCCGTCATTTAGTTGGCATTCAATTAGCTGCTGTCATAGCGCTGGCCAAGCAATCACCCGGCTGAACACGGCCAATGATTAAACTTTTTTGCAAATCAATTACAACCACTGATACAAAATGTAGATATCCGTTTAATTTAAAAAATTGTTTCACAGCTAGAGAGAGGATGAAACGATCTTTCCGAAAATGCAACATTTGACCCCTTTGCTATTTAAAATTCCCCCCCCCCCGTTACGCCGCCACTGGTTGGGATAGAAAGGTATAATTTATGCCAAAAGATGGGGATTTAAAAATAAAAATTGTCCGAGGAAAATTACCAATAAGAAGGGATAGAAATGTAACGAATTTTATTCCTTACTTTACACTCGCACTGTATAAATAAATTCTTTAAACTTACGTGTTTTGTCTTTGTTCCAAGCGTGGCATGTTATGGGAGCTATTATGTTACCAAATCGGTGTACTTCAGTCATTTTGTTATTTTTTCAACAATTTAAGCAGAAATTATGATAAATTCGTGGACTCTGGACAGTCAACACGAATTCAACTTTGGCAATTATAGGTTAAGTTTGTTTGACAGTTGTGTCATACCGGACGTTTACCGCACCCAATATTTGAACAAAATTCCCAAGGGACACAACTTGCATTAAACAAAATGCATTGTTGCCGAAAAAATATAAATATATTTAGGTTAGAATGTGAGATAAATTAAGGATGTAATAAAGTGCACAACAATAACATTTTTAATAGATTTTATACTTTGGATTAGTTGATAATTGTAACCAATGAGAAATGTCAACTGTCATTTCAAACCTGTTGTTTTATCTATGCTGTTGACGTGCATACGTGCAAAACGACACGACAGTCATGGAGCACGTGTGACATTGTCAAACCAATAAACAACAAGTTTTTAAATCGAAAACCACTTATATAATGGAAGAAAGCGGCCCAGTGGTTATAAAAGCAAAACCGGTCAGAAAAATAGTGCGTGCAACAAAATTAAACAAAATACCCGACTCGATCCTACAAAACAAAAAACTACAAGCATGCATCGAAGCTCTGCCCAAGAATTACAACTTCGAAATACCGAAAACAATCTGGAGAATACAAGAATTAAAAGCTAACATGGTCGCTCTGCAAATGCCCGAAGGATTGCTCATGTTCTCGACGACAATTTCTGACATCATAAGGGAATTCACCGAAGCCGATACAGTCATCATGGGGGACGTTACATACGGAGCATGTTGCATCGACGATCTAACCGCAAAAGCCCTAAACGTAGATCTTTTAGTACATTATGGACACAGCTGTCTCGTACCAAACGATCCAACATCCAGATTAAAAGTGTTATATGTCTTTGTCGACATCAAAATCGACCCCTTACATTTTATACAAACCATTCAATTAAACTTCGATACATGTCACAAATTAGGTTTAGTTAGCACTATACAATTCGTAACGACTTTACAAGCAGTCTCTGTAAAACTACAAGAATTAAATTACAGTGTAACCGTACCACAATTTAAACCATTATCACCTGGTGAAATTCTAGGATGTACCGCGCCGGTCTTTGATGGAATCGACGACGTCATCTATATAGGCGATGGTAGATTTCACTTAGAAGCGGCCATGATCGCAAACCCGGAATTACAAGCCTATCGATACGATCCATACACCAAAGTCTTTTCCAAGGAATATTACGATCATGACGCGATGCGAACCAACCGATACAAAGCGATAAGTGTCGCAAAATTGAAAGGAAATTTCGGTATTATAATGGGTACGTTGGGTAGACAGGGTAGTCCGAAAGTCGTCGATTATATCAGAAAGAGGTTACAATATCACAACAAGCTCAGTGTGGTGATTTTACTGTCGGAAATATTCCCCAATAAATTGGATTTATTTAGAGGAATTGACGCTTTTGTACAGATTGCGTGTCCTCGTTTATCAATCGATTGGGGTAGTGCGTTTTCGAAGCCGCTTTTGAATCCATATGAAATGGCTGTGGCGCTCGGTGATACGAAATGGTGCACGGAACGGAAAAATCCTCGTTATCCTATGGATTTTTATGCCAATGACAGTTGCGGGATGTGGACTCCTAATCATAAACCTAGAGGTGATTGTCTTGATACCGATCAATGTTGTGGGAAATGTATGAAATGATCGAGTGATAATTTATTTTGTACACGTTGTATATAGTTATTTATGAATTGTTTTTTATTTGCGTAAAATATAGAAAGTTCAGTTTCGCTTACCAAAGAATTTTTCCTCTTGAATTGAGTCCTGGGTTACAAATGATTATTGTATCGTAAAATCTAAGGGAGTTAACGGCCGTTTTTAAACGTTTCATCAGTTTCGTTCTTTATATCTTAATTTTATCACAAATTGTAACGAGAATTCAAATAAATTTACAGTTATCAACACAGACAACTACATTATCGACATTTCATTTTAAATGGTTTATTTAATTTCTATTGAAAATATTTATTATTAGTAATTATTTAAAAAAATTAAATAATTGTAATTTGTTTACAAATTTCGACCGTGTAGAAATCTGTTTTACCTTCTTATTTGATTTACAAAATAAAAACAAAAATTGTTGTTTGGTTTGGTTTCACTATATTTATTGTAATTACTACAACATGAAGCCACTGTGTGGCGAAACAATTGTTGTAGCAATTAAAATAAATATAGTGAAACCAGACAACAATTTTTGTGATTATGGAGTTTCACCATGTATCGCCTAAATCCATCCAATTTTTATTTGATTTTAATTTGTGAATATTTTATTAAGTTTAGACTTAAGAGAATATCAAATGGAATGTGGTTTAGTTCTATCTCAAGTTTATGTGGATACGCGGGTATACACCGTATAATCATAGTTTTTAATTAGCAAGATAAAAGTGATCAGGGATTCCTCAATACGTAACACCCTTATTTATATATATTATACTCAACCGAGTTTCATTCATAAATTTTGAAGCGTAGGAGTAATGATATATGGTATTAGCCTTGTTTATATATAGTTTACCCTCTACATAAGAATATTCATTTACTAATATCCTATATCATTATTCCTACGCTTCAAAATTTATGAAGCTCAACGCCCTCTGTCCCAAAATTCCCACAACTAGTGTCGAGTGAGCATCTAAAGGGCAACACGAATAAGAGGTTTTATGATTCTGGAAATTTATAAAGAAAACACCATATACCCAACTTTTTTTCTAAAAAAAGAGCAATGATCTCAAGTCAAAAGAAACTGCTAAATTAAGAAAACTTTTATTGCATTAGAAAAATATTATAATAACTATTATCACATAATAAATTTCCTCAAAACAACTTTGACAATAAAAAAAAATAACATCTATTATTACAAGAGATATAAAATTTGTTCTAATATTTAAAATACATATAAACTTTCTCGTATTATTATCTAATTATCACATCTTTTAATATAATAATAAAATACATATAAACTTAATTAACTAAGCAAAAACAAGTCGTGAAAAATAAAATATACTTAAAACAATATAATAATGATTTACGAACAAGTCCACGATTAAAATTTTGGATTACCTGTTGCCTCTGTTCTTAACATGGAAAATTTATGTTCTCAAGGCGGTTGTCACCATGAATATTGACATCATTTTTGTCGCAAATTTAACATTGGACATTTTTAATATAACATTCCAGGTGGCAATATATTTCTGTTCTTCTCTCGTAGTTCTTCGTAATACTTTTCGACATTAGTGACGGGATCAATTTTTAGTTTTGCATCTTCATTCACACCAATTTCAGTTTTGGCTATTTGAGCACCTTTAAGAACTGCATCTTGATGAAGCTTATCTGTATCACTAAATAATGGGCACCTGAAGAAAATAAATAAGTTTGTTTCAAACTAACCGCACGAAAACACTTACAATTCAAATTTATCGCCACCTTGGCCGTTAAAATGTTTGTAATTGTAAACAGGTATTCCACATACATAACACATCATGGCACCACAACTACATGTCATCATGTTGCATCCCTCAGACTTTATAAACAAGAATCCACATTTATAGCACTTTCTAAAATAATAAACATATAAAATATATATATAATTGTTTGAATTTACCTCAGCAAAGCTTCGGTCATCTTATTTTCTATGTAAGTTCTTCTTTTAACATCATCATCCTTTTCTACTTCTTCGCAACGAAAAGGCACATGCGATGGTTCTTTACAAAGACGACACGATTCTTTCATGCATTCTGGATTCATACAATGAAATATTTTACTTTCAGGCGCCGGGATTGTCGCAAAATCGCAAAATGGACAGGACTCCAAATCTTCTAGTCCAGCAGCCTTAATTTCCTCCAGTTGTTTTTTCTGTGCCAATTTGGAAAATAGCTTTGGTGCCAATACAACCTACAAATTTAGATTAAAATTATACAAACTCACAAGCGTTAAATATGACAAGTACAAACTACGATGTACATAAACATTTACCTTCAAAGTTTGTAAAGTAAAATAAGAATCGCATGTACTAAGGCAGGGAAAATCTAATTTTCCTTCGCCAAATAAAACTTCAACGCTCTTCTGTGTGCATTCTTTACAAAAAACGCAACCCATTTCGCAAGAAGCAACATCTTGCGGCATCACTTTATCATCATAACAACAACAACAAATACAGAATAGATTATTTTTCTCCACATTTGTTCTTTCTTCAACAGCATTTTTCACTTTCTCTTTCAAGAAGACCTCTATGTCTTTTCGATGTTGTATATAAGTCAATTCTTGCAATAATGGGATGTTTTGTATCGTAACTTTACCACACTTAGTCACTTTTCTCTTTGTATTCATTACATTGCCGTGACACCCATCACTAAGTTGCTTGTCGAGAACCTGGTCCGTTTTTATTACGTCCCATGCACAGTTTGAGAAAATTTTATTGATCGATCGAGTTGTCAGGGTATTGTATTTGTTCAATAGAACGGATAAAGCATAATTGCGTTCTAAATCAGTTTTTAAAATGGTCGGCTTTCTTTTCCTATCGGTGAAATATTTAAATGGGTCAGGAATTAGTTTTAAAAACTCTTCGATATTAAATTTTCTCGTCAGCTGCCTTGCTTGAGCAGATAATTGTTGTTTTAATTGTCGTTTTCTGCATGAAACGGAAAAAAAAACTACTTAATAAAAAAATATTTATGAAATTAATTTACCTCAAACCATCTTCTTTAAGAGGATAGTTACGTTTCTCTAACGTGTTTTCAATGAATATTTCAAGTTTTTTTTTATTTCCTGCATGTCGTTCGGCAGAAGCTTTTAAATAGTCGGGATCAGCATCAGGAAACAGTCCTTGTAACAGTGCAAATTGTTTGTCTGCATCCATGGCCAACGTGGGGCTTTCTTCCTTTTTAGCACGTTTTGGATAGTTGGTATCTATGAAATATTAAGTCGGTATTATAAAATGTAATATGAAAAATCTTATATGTGCAAATAAATACTACAAATTAATCCTACACAAAACACATTAACATAGTTGTGTTGAAAATATGATAAACCTACTATGAAGTTGTTGTTTCTTTGTATCTGGGTCAATTCGACGTTAGTTGCCCATGTTTCGTCACTGTTGGAAGTGACATCATCAGAGTGTCACAATAATTATATCACGCAGATAAATCTGAGTCTGTACAAAGATTCGAGGATTCAAAAGGTAAAGTACAAAGGATTAATGCTGGACGATTGACCAAAAATCACTGCACAACAACATTGGTCAATGATCAGTGATCACAGAAGCCTTTATAAAAAAAACGACTATGAAGTTAATGAAAATCTCATAAAATTTTGTTCATACCACTAAAGATTCTGTCCACAAGCTCGTCTACAGTCCGAGGCTCATACTCTTTGTCCTTGCATAAAAGCTTGATATAATTTGGGCAAGCATCAGGAAACATCTGCATCAGTTCGGATGCCAATTTATTCATTTTTGGTATTGGTACCGGCGCTGGTACTAAATTCGCTTCGAGGCCTTCGTTATCCATTCCAAATATAAATCACTGAAAAGTACAAAGTGATAAGTAAAAATTGTTTAGACAAAAACTGTTTACGTTAATTTAATTGCCTAGAGTTTTGGAAAAATGTACAGATGGTCACACCTTTTTACATAATACATTATTATTTATTTTATTTATTTATTATTTTATGACGCTCCACGCCGGTGTATATCGTCCTGGAGCAGACGAGTCAAGACAAAATGGGAATCGGAACTGGAGCATCAAGGATGAGTCTGGGGCTGGTCTGGAAATACTAAGGCGGATGAAGGGCAAATTAGAGGGGATAATATTTTTGTAAATATATTTAAATGTAATATGTCAATAAATATTAGTATACGACACACATGAAGGTAAAAGTAAACATTTTACAATTCAAATTTAAAAACCGAAATCACATATTGTACTCACACATACGCATGCGCCAACCTACCCGACATGCACTGCAATCACCTCATGTAACAAAGTACACCGTCACATATTTTAATAAAATATTATTATTTCCCATCAAAATATCAAAAAAAAAAAAAATAATAATAATAATAAAAATACAATGATATTCTAGATCTAGATACACACATGAAGGTAAAAGTAAACATTTTACAATTCAAATTTAAAAACCGAAATCACATATTGTACTCACACATACGCATGCGCCAACCTACCCGACATGCACTGCAATCACCTCGTGTAACAAAGTACACCGTCACATATTTTAATAAAATATTATTATTTCCCATCAAAATATCAAAAAAAAAAAATAATAATAATAAAAATACAATGATATTCTAGATCTAGATACACACATGAAGGTAAAAGTAAACATTTTACAATTCAAATTTAAAAACAACCGACATCACATATTTTACTCACACATACGCATGCGCCAACCTACCCGACATGCGCTGCAATCACCTCGTGTAACAAAGTACACCGTCACATATTTTAATAAAATATTATTTCCCATCAAAATATAAAAAAATAAATAAAAATACAATGATATTCTAGAAGGATTTAGTTACATATTACAGATAGTGTAACGCTATTTTCTTGATCAATACATGAGCAAACGAGAAATTTTTTCAAAAAGGAATATAGATCTAGTCGTACCGATATAAAATACTTACCTTTTTATTATAGACATTCAACAGCACGCTGGGTTGTATAGCACAACAGAAATAGAAATAAAACGTGCCAGGCCAGGCGAACTAAAAGATGGAAAGAACGAAAAAGGAGCTTTTTGCTAGCGTTAAATCTAAATGTTTTTTTGAATCGCTTGAGCATGCGCAGTGAACATTTGATTAAATTAGTTCGCGCCATTCGAGCACATTTTTCAAACATTCAAACAGCTAATTTAATTTATTTTTTTTTAAATAATGCGCTGCACGAAGGCACTGCTTGATCGGCAAGGGGGGAATAAAAATTCTCACTTTACCTTGGATGACAATTTTTAGATGCCAATTGAAGGGAGGTGAGAATATCTGAAATTGGTGGTAAAAGCAAAGCAGCTAATAACACATGAATATAAATAAAGCAATCATTTCTTGTCAACCAGATAATTTATCATTTAGCCTATGAATTTGGCACGAAATGTTGCCAACTATATTTGTTTGACTTATGGCCGTTTGCACATGTAATAAAGGTGAGCAATCGGAAGTGACCACCACGTGATCACAAATTTTAAGGTGGCGACATTGCTAAGTTGGTACTGTGTTTATAATTATAACCCTAAAAGAAGAGAAGTGTCAAATTAATTGTTAGCTTGATCAGTACTTGTATACCTTGAAAATGACTTCTTTATACACTTAATACAGAAATAATTTGGAAAAAAAAATTTCATTCCAGTATTTATTAAGAAACTTAATTATAATAAATGTTCAAAATGACCACCATCGTTTTCTAAACATAAATTTATACGTCGTTGCAAATTGTGGAACACATTGTTTAAAATGTGTTCATTGATATCGTTTACAGCTGCAGTGATTGCATTTCTCAGTTCATCAAGAGTATGAAGAGGATTTCGAAACACCACGTTTT
>JAFFZR010020174.1:0-37319 GCA_018397195.1 Lethrus apterus | reverse complement strand
GTGTTCCGTAATTTAACGATAAGAAATTATCCAATTGTTCTGGAGGTTTGGAGTAGTTTTTCATAATCGGATTCCGCAATAATATTATCATCGCTGTTTATTTTCACTTCAAACAGTTTCAGTTCTTTTTTTCAATTTTTTAGTTTCTTGCCTAAGACCTGAGGTCTTAAAATTGAAAAAAGAACTGAAACTGTTTGAAGTGAAAATAAACAGCGATGATAATATTATTGCGGAATCCGATTATGAAAAACTACTCCAAACCTCCAGAACAATTGGATAATTTCTTATCGTTAAATTACGGAACACGGCACGTGGTCCAAATTTAACGGTCAGGAGTGACGCGGCTGCAAAAAGAAACGGATCTTCCCCTAATGCTTCAGAGTGAGTTTTTATTCTGCTTGTTTGTGTGTAGAACTGTCATTTTGCGGATTTATGTTTGTTATGCAGCTGTTTGATTCGTATCTTAGATAAATATTTATCAAGTTTTAAAACAAAACCTCGACACTGGTACGAGTCAGACGATGATGGGTATAACTTGCTAAATACAAGTCTGAGTCATTCATCGAGTTTTTTTTTTTTTGTAGAATTACTTCATCAAATGAAAACATGTCGCCGCTTCAAGCTCCACACTTGCTTTGAGAGGTTTCAGCATATCGATTTTGCGTTGCGTCGACATGCTCAGTATTAATGTTTTTTTTCCTGTATGTACGACTTCTAGTCAATTATGCAACGTAATGTACAAAATGTCAGTCATTTATCAAGACGTTCGTACATATAGGTATATTTGTGATTTAGGCCGGGCGTCCACTGCATGCGTTTTCGTACGAATTATTTTCGTCAGAATTCGAATACTCCAATGCAAGTAAAAGATATCAAACGTCGTACACTGCATACGAAATCGTTCGTACGTTTTCGTCGGTACGTTTGATATGTTTTTCATGCATTTCGGTTCGTTCAAATTCTGACGAAAATAATTCGTATGAAAACGCATGCAGTGGACGCTCGCCCTTAAGTCTTATATTCGTAGTTTTAAGGAACGTCTAAAATATGTTTTTTTTCCCTTGTATGTACGACTTCTAGTCAATTATGCAACGTAATCTACAAAATGTCAGTCATTTATCAAGACGTTCGTACCTTTAGGTATATTTGTGATTTAGGTCTTATATTCGTAGTTTTAAGGACGTCCAAAATATGTGCCAGGGTGTAATCTGTGGAATTAGTCTTTACGTTCCTGATTTAAATATAAGTATAGATGTAGATCTTATAATCGATTTGTGTATGGTATTTCAATACTGTTGATTTGAATTAAACTTTTTTCAAGAATAGGATAAGCTTTTACTTAAATTAAATAAACGTTTTTACATCAATCTACTGGTATACATAAAATGGTTCAAATATGGAATAATATGAAAAAATATTTCTGAAAATGTAAATTAGATGTTTTAGGAATTTTATGTATTTTACAGTTGAACGAATATTTTAAATAAAATGTTACAAAATGTATGAAACTTTTTAGACATATGTAAATTTGGAAACGAGTAATTGTGAATTTTGACAAAAAAGTAATTAAATTTCAGAAACGAAAAAAAATAAAACAGTTTCAGAAATTTTTCTTCCTTATTAAAAAAAAGAGACAATAAAAGTATAAATTTTAAAAGTGACACTTCAAATTGAAGCAAAATTTATAACAATTTAATTATTTGATTATGTACATCTAACCAAAATTATATATTTATAATTTAGCTATATTAATATTGAAATGGGAATTATGTATTATATATAATTTTACATAATTTCAAATGTCCATTATTGAGTTACTATTGAAATAATTTATTATATTTGAAATTATTGTAAATTGCTTTTAGTGCCATCTATTGATGTGTTATGAAAGCAAAAAGTTATTACAATTTCTCAATACCTATTTGTCCATTATATATAAAATAGTCAGTATATGTTTATTAAAAATATAAATGTAATATTCTCTTATGTAAAATAATAAAAAAGCCTATAAATGAATTTTATTCAGATCCCTTTTAACTTTAATCGATTCTTAACAAGTTGAAATGTGGAAGAAAAACGAAGCTCTTATATAACCACGGTAATATTAGTATTTACTCGTTGGTAGTAGTTGGCGACTAGTATATGTGGCGCATGTGGCTTCGTTGACGAAGTATACGTCTATCCAGTGACGTAGTTGTAGTCCAATGGTGCAAGTAGGAAGAAAAACGAAACTTATGTATATTGTATAGACCAATAGACAGCGGGTTTCGTCGGCGTGCGGGGTGCAAATTTTAATTATTTCCTGGAGGGATTTTTGTATGAAGCCACATTAGCTTTTCAAAATATGAAAATGTTCAGATGAATTCGATGAATTTAACAATCGACACGTTAAGTAATGAGTTTATTTTAAAAGTTGTTTGTAAAAAATGTGATATAGGTGAAATGTAAAGATTCTATTAAAATTTTGAACATAAATATCAAAAGTAATATATTTATGTCATAGTCGTCGATAACTGACTGGTCACTCATTCTACATTCTATATAGGTGATGTTATTATAACGCCTTTTATTAATAGGTTTCAAGTAGATAAATAATTAAATAATAGATTATTAAAGTTTATTCATTAAAGTGTGACATATGACGCCTTTTAATTGTTTAATAAGAGATTAGATTGCTTATTGAGTTTTGTTATCATATATATGTAGAGGGAAACTTACTACCTATATATATACCATGAATAAACAGATGTATAATTAACTTGCATACATTTTAGGTTAAAAGTTTTTAGGTTATTGTACGAGTTACGTCAAAATGACCAATATTGTAGAAAAAGATTATCCTCTTTGGAGTTTGATGCCAAAGAAAGAAACTGGTGTGATATCTTTCTTGTCAAAATATCCTGAATATGATGGAAGAAATATTGTTATAGCCATATTTGACTCTGGTGTTGATCCAGGTGCTCCTGGTTTGCAGGTAAAATTATTAAATTCTAAATTTTTTGTAAACCAAATGTTTAAAAACGTTAAACAAGTGCACTTACAAACTTATATTGAATTAAATCTGCTCATCAAAAAATTCGAGTTCTTCTCACTTCACAAGCTTTTCTTTTTCTAATTTTGAATTTAATTCTTAATTTTTTTTGGGTGGGTTACAGATTAAGAACATCACATTCTTAAGTGCAGTGATTAGTTATTAATTTACCTTTAAATACTATTATAAATGTTTTCTTTTAGGAAACTTCTGATGGAAAAGTTAAAATTATTGAAAGATATGATTGTAGTGGTTGTGGTGATGTTACAATGACAACAGTTGTTCAGTCAAAAGAAGGTTTTATTACTGGACTCTCTGGTCGTAAACTAAAGGTATAATATAATAATTTCCCCAAATTCATAGCAATTGTATTATATTCAAATTTACAAATGAAATATAAAAGATATCTTTTTTTGCTCTTGTTTCCTCCATAGTAAAAATCACTATACAGTTATTACTTACAGTCATAGATTTAGATAGTTTTGTAAATATTTTATATATTGGGATCACATGGGAAAATATTAGAAGTCTAATTTTTTGCAATTAGTTTCAGAAATAACCTTTTATTAACATCATTGAAATATGAGAATATTTAGATTCCAGATAATTGGAACAATCCTTCATCAAATTATAGAATAGGATTGAAACATGCTTTTGATTTGTATCCAGAAAGATTGCGAGAAAGAATTCATGAAGAACACAAGGAACAACATTGGGATAATCAATATAAAACTGCTTTAGCTGAAGCAAGTCGAAATTTGACCAAATTTGAATCAAAAATATCAAACGCTAGTAATTTATTAGAAGAAGAGAAATTAGAGAAAGAAGATTTAGAAGCTAAAGTGGAAATTCTTGCATCATCTGATAAAAAATATACTGATTGTGGCCCAGTATATGATTGTGTTTTGTTTCATGATGGAACAAAATGGTTGGCTTGTGTAGATACATTAGAACAAGGAGTGCTTGAAAAGTGTTCATTGTTAGGGGAATACAGTATTACACATGATTTTGCCCCACTGACTCCATCAGATCAACTTAATTTTAGCATAAACGTTCATGATGATGGAAATATACTAGAACTTGTTGGATTATGTTGTACGTAATAATACACTTAATTATTAAAAAAAAATCTAAAATTTATTTCATTGTTTTTAATTATTCCATTTGTATGTATGTATTCAAATTTTCAGTTATTCTTAATACTCGAATTTAAAAAAAAAAAACAATTGGTTAATGTGTTGCATTTTTATTATAAAAAAATATAAATGATTATTATATTAATATTACGCAGGATGTATTTGAACTTGTACAGAAGCTTTAAAATTGGTATGAGTTTGACATTCCATTAAAAGCACATCACAAGTTTAAATATAATAATAGATAATGATTATTGTATTCATTATAGCAAGTCATGGAACACATGTTGCATCCATTGCTTCTGCATATTTTGCTGATAAACCCGAATTAAATGGTATCGCACCTGGAGCTCAAATTATATCTTTAACGATAGGTTTGTTGAAAATTATTGTTTTATAAAAAAAAAATTATATCAATTCCCGTAGGTGATGGTCGCCTAGGGTCTATGGAAACCGGAACAGCATTAGTGAGAGCTATAATTAAAGTAATGGAACTTCAAAAAAGTCTACCTGTCCACATTATTAATATGAGTTATGGTGAACACACTCATTGGTCAAATTCTGGGTAACATTTTGATAAATAATATATTTATTTTAATTTTTTATTATATTTCAGCCGTATAGGTGAATTAATGAATGAAGTTGTTAATAAGTATGGAGTTATTTGGGTGGCATCTGCTGGAAATCATGGGCCTGCGTTAAGTACTGTAGGTACACCTCCAGATATCAGTCAAGAGACAATAATCGGAGTTGGAGCATATGTATCACCTGATATGATGGTTGCTGAATATTCAATGAGAGAAAAATTGCCTGGTATGCCATATACATGGTCATCAAGAGGTCCAACAATTGATGGAGGATTTGGTGTTAATATATGTGCACCTGGTGGTGCTATAACCTCTGTTCCAAATTTCACTCTGAGAAATTCTCAGTTGATGAACGGAACTTCAATGGCATCACCTCATGTTGCCGGTGCAGTTGGTATTTTAATCTCTGGTTTAAAACAACGAAATTTACCCTATTCACCTTACAGTATTAAAAGAGCACTTGAAAATTGTGCCACAAATCTTGCAGATGTTGAAAGCTTTGCTCAAGGTTTTGGTTTGCTTCAAGTAGATAAAACATTTGAATATTTGTGTAATTATTATTCGGTACAAGAACGTGATGTACGATTTCAAATATCATGTGGACCAAATGGCACGAAAGGAGTCTATATACGTAATAAATTACGTTTTACTAATCATGAGTGGTCTATTAGTGTAGAACCTTACTTTAAACATACCGACTGCATTATAGCGAGAACGAAAATTGCATTTAATATGAAACTGACTCTTGTATGTAATGAATCCTATGTTAGTTACCCTACACATCTCGATTTAGCAAATATGACTCGAGCATTTGGTATAAAGATCTGTACGGCTGGTTTATCACATGGAGTACACAGCACTAGAATAAATGCATATGACGTAACTTGTGTTGAAAAGGGACCAGTTTTTTGTATTCCTATTGTTGTTGTTCAACCACAAGATGTCTTAGCTCCGGGTTATTCTATTGTTTTTAACAATGTTATGTTTAAGCCAAATACAATAAAACGCCACTTTTTTGTCGTACCTGATTTAGCTACTTGGGCTGTTTTACGTTTAAGAGCATCTGATTTTGATGCAGTTGGTCGTTTTGTTATTCACTGTATGGAAATATTGCCCAAACAAAGTTGTAAAAGTTTGGAAATCAATAAGAACGTAACTGTCACAGCTAACAGTGACACTGTTCAAAGTTTTCCTGTTAGGGGAGGACTTGTACTTGAAGTTGTTATAGCTAAGTATTGGGCAAATTTGGGAGAAATTAATATTGATTATGTCTTATCTTTCCACGGAATTAAACCTAATCAACCAAATATTACTATGTTGGCTTCTGATGGTATTCATTCCCTTGAAGTTACTAGTTTACAAGGAGAAGAAATTTTACCAATTGTATCACTCAAAAATTCCGTCCAAATTTTAAAGTACGTGTACATTGTTTGAAAAACAATTTTTTTCTTGTAAATATTTAACAATTTCTTTTTTAGACCTGTTGAATCTAAGGTTGCACCTTTAACGAAACGTGATTTAATACCGCCTGGTCGGCAAATATACGAACTTTTATTGTTGTATTCCTTTCATTTAAATAAGACCACTGAAGTATCTCCAAACAACCCCCTTTTGAGTGATGTTCTCTACGAATCGGAATTTGAATCACAGTTGTGGATGCTATATGATAATAATAAACAATATTTAGGATGTGGAGATGCATATCCATCTAAGGTATTCAGTTGTATTTTGTTAAATTGTTTGTTAAATTTTGCTTATTTTTAGTATAACATTAAGTTGGATAAAGGTGACTATATAATTCGCATGCATATTCGTCATGATAAAAAAGAATATTTGGATAAATTATCAGATACGCCATTACTTTTAAATCAAAAGCTAAGTAATGCAATTACACTTGATATATATAATAATCATTCTCAGGCTGTTGTTGGTGGTAAAAAAGCTACTGTTGGTCACTCTTTATGTTCAACAACTATCCCATTATACATAGCTCCATTGTCAAGTGATAAGTACGTAATATAACAATACAAATATATGTTGAGCTGGTTAAATTAATGTGTTTAAGATTTGCCTTGAAATCTAATAATCCAGCTCATTATTTAACTGGACAGGTAACATATGCAAAAGATGAACTGGGCAAAAAATCAGACACATACCCAATAAAGTACATCCTTTATGATCAAACAAAGAAGTCTTGCAAAACAAGTGATAAAGATAAATCAAAAATTGATGAATATAAGGATGCATTAAGGGATCTAAAACTTCAGTGGTTAGCAAAATTTGGTTTGTAAATGAATAAATAACATATAACCTGTTGACCAAAGACATATTTCAGAACCTGGTGCGACTAGTGATGACATTTATGAAGAATTAAAAAATGACAATCCCAATTATTTATCAGTTCATATTTCATACCTTCAATGCAGAGATACATTAGAACCAAAAACCCAGTTACCTTTATTTACTATAGACAGTTATGGCACCTCAAATGAAGAAGATTTAAAAATATATATATCTATATGTGACAGTGTATTGAATAATATAGAACCAGATAAACTGCTTGCATATTTCGGAATAAAACTGGATCAAAGAACAGATGCAATGCAAATAAAAATGTTAGAAACAATAATATATATAAAACACATATTTATTCTTTTTATTTTAGACAAATGGATCGTCAAAAATCTGTCTTTTTAGAAGCCCTATGCCGAAAAGGCATATATCTTTGTCGTTTATATCAATTTAGCACAAATAATGAAGAAGTTAAAAATAACATAGAATTGATTAATGACATTAATATTTTATGGAACACACTACTGAAATTCACTGATCCCAGTGATTCTAAGGTAAACAAGACATGTAATGTATTGATTTTAAGAAATCTTGTCCATATTGTTAATTTAAAGTCTTGAAGCTCTTAATAAATGTTTTCGTAATACTTAGCAATATTTACAGACGACAACATCTTATGTTCTTTATTTTGCTATATGGCATGCATGTATAAGAAGACAATTTGGACGCGTTCTTAAGTACCTGCTGAAACTCCAAGAAGAGAAGATGACCAAAGAAACAGAAGAACGATATATAGAAGTGTGTGATATATTAGGTTGGAGTCATTTAATTGTCAATTTGAAGAGAGCTTTCTTATCAAAATATCCTATAGCCTATAAACCATTCTAAAATATATCTTTTCTAGTTAAATTTTTTAAAACATGTTTTTAATTTGCCAGTTAAACTACTTACTAATAATTGAATAACACACACAATGAATGGAACTACCTATATGTTTATATAATTTTGTAATTTTACTAAAAAAATATTCAATTTTATTGTTATAATCAATTTTTTTAAGCATGATTTGTTGATATAAATAATTTTTGAGAGATGTAATTTTCATGTGAGTTTAACAATCTTGTGGCTAACATTTTATATTGTGACACATTGTATAAACTGAATTTATAATGCCCATATGCGTATCCATGGATGTATCATGTCGAAAAAGGGAATTTTAATAACCAATAATATTCAGAGTTTGAGGATGGATCGCTGTATATCTCACAAATTTATTCAGGCCGGAATATAAGTAAGGGCAATAGAAATCCAGTTTCACTATTTGGGTTTGGATGTATTTACGGGCACAATAAAGCTCCTTACGCAAAGTAACAATTTTATCTTTTTCTTGTCAATGCGTATACATGTATGCTTAAGGAACAATGTCTGTTCCAACAAACAGTTCCAAATGGTTCGGGATTTCATCTACCAATAAGAACATTCAATTGCATTTGTGATTAACTTCCAAGTAACTGAAATTCGCTTGGCGATGGGTGGAAAAATCCGGAAACGTTCAGAATCGTTTGTTGGAACAAACATAAATTTAAGTCAGGTTGAAATCGCGAACACTGTAGATCATTTAAAACTGTTTTAAATAAAACTCTAGGTAATTGTATTTTAATAAAGAAAATTACTTTGTTCTTAAAATACGTGTACTATTTTAACTATCTTGTTAATCTTTTGTAAGTGGCAACCTGATTAGAAATTAAGCAAACTACACGTACTATAATATTTCAATATGGAGGTTTTTCTACATGATGGATTAATTTATTATTTTTCAGCAACTGTGATTCAGCTGCAGAGGTGTAAACATACAAAATTTACATTGCATATTTCAAGCTTTATTTTTTATAAATCAAAACAAAATTTTATCAAAAGTTTTTTATTTTTAATACAGAGGAATAGCTAGCAGTCAATATCTCCCTCCTAAAAATAGTTTTAATAAAAAAATGTAAGATTACTTTTTAATATTTTTGATTTTAGAACTCTTTCAATACAAGTCATAAATTTGATATTTTGTTCAACGGGGGTTATATTTTTAGAATATACACTATGTGTTACTGTAATCTATTTAACACATTCACATACTGTATGTAAATACCTTTTTTTTGTGGATTTTTCATGCAAAATATAGTTAACGTGTGTGGTCATTTATATAAAAATAAAAAAAAAAATATTAGTAAAAGAAAATGATGAAATGTGTATGCTTTAACAAAATAAATAAATAAAACGAAAATTGGAAATTATTTAATTATTTTCAATAACTTCAAACTAGACAAAAACCTAAGAAAGGTTACTTGTTATTTATATTTATTTATTTAGAATTGTGATGACAAATTTAATATGCCTGAAGCTGTTTTGTAATCTATAGGTCTGTTCCTGCAAATAGTTATGAACGGTTCATTAAGCACTTGATACAATTTTATTTGTGACTGATATTCGCACTGTGAAATCTGGAATCATTCGTTATTGTTTGTTTGAGCAGACCTTATATTCATGTAACTTAAACACAACACAAATAAATACAATGGAGAAATTTGGTCCTAGGAAGATTTGGATTCTAAGTAATAATATTATAATATAATTATTGCCATTTATGTATGAATTAAGACTGTTTTCAAATTAAATTAACAGTTAATTTTAATGTAAGGCATTTTTCCATATTAAATTTCTGTTAATGTCAAACATCCACCAAAATATCTTCATTATCTTCCTTTTTGATGTCAACATCACTTAAAAAGGCATGAGGTAGTGAAGAAGGTATTTCTGTATATGAATCTAAAACTATAAAATAAAATATTATATAAGGACCAAACTCTTTAAAAAATTGCACATTTCATCCTTCCATTAAAAAAAATTCTAAAATGTAGTAACTTCATATAATGCTTGAATGTGAACACAAAAACTGTATTTATAATGGAAAGATTAAGGCACAATACAAAAAAAATCCTATATACCTACCATTTAATTTTAAATGTTCATGCAATTGTTCAATTGTCAGATTAGCATCCAATTCTATTTTAACAGCTTGTAACATAGATGTGTCTTGTTTTGGTTGTGGCACTTGGATCATTTGACTCTGTGGTAATTGGAATGCTTTTGACTGTTGCTGTTGGTGAGGTTTTCCACTAACTTCCTGAAACTGCTTGAGTATTTGAGGTAAATTTATCACCTAAAATGGAAAACAAATAAGTTTTAGTTTACACATTTCATTCTTGGTCATATACTGCAAAACTTATTAGTTGATTTTTATCATTAATTTATTTATAAATGTTTAAAAACCAAACAAAAAACAGCTCACTTTGTTTCCATCAGGTGTGTGGGGATTTCTACAACCTCTACATTTACAATCAATGCAAGCTTTACTCTCAACATAGCATGGACATCTTTGACCACAACAAGTTAATTTTCCCGGTGTTGGTGTTGCATTTCCACATCTACAACCTCTTCTTAATTTCAAATTAGATTTTACTTGTGGTGGCTTTTTAAAAAGAATCTGCAAATAATAAATAAGAAAAAATTTATTGGCAACAAACTTAATCTACCTTCTCTGTTTCTCTTTTAACAAGAATATTTGGTCTATGAAATTGGTCTTGAGATTCTTTACCTTTACGTTTTATTGTAATTTTACTGCCAGTACCTGCATATAATACAGAATATAATGGTGTTCGATTCTGATTTGAATTAAGAATTGTTTTGGCACTATCTACATGTAACGTTTGAGTAGAGGAATTTGCATATATACATGGTAATATGTTAATTTCTGATTTTGATAAGCCAATTTTACTTCGATAATTGTCTTGAAACGAAGCACCCTCTTTTACAAGAAATAATAAATTACTAGCGCCTCTTTCAATGCCTGAAGCTGTATGACTTTTTGATGCTTCTTCCAGACCACTATATATACCTGAATTTAATAACATAATGCACATTTTTTTATAACATTGCAACAATGTTCGAAGTGGTTTATTTTCACTGTAAGTCTCACAATCTTTGCACCACACACATGCAGGTTTAATCCATTTGCGACCACCTTGACACTTTTTACATAAATGATGTTGACACTGACCACCACATGGCGTCATGGGCTCTATTAGAAGATTTCCACAAACTACACACGTTATTGAATTTCGGAGATAAGGGACCAATCTATATAGATCTTGCCAGGTACTAGAATTATTTGGATCGCACCCTAAAATTATTTGATTTGTTGTTACATATAAACTAGTTGAATTCATTTTTGCCATAATAAACGTTTAATTAGTAGAAACAAATGTATACTTTCATTTTTTTTGACATTACGACTGTTTTCTCTACAACTTCGGATCAAAACACTAGGCCACACTAGACAATTGCCGTTAGAACTAATTTGCATTGAATCAAATTAATTATTCGAAAACAAAAATTGAACGACAAAACAAAAAAGTATATCTTATATTGGTCAATATGTACCGTAAATTTTTGTTTAGAACCAACGTTAGAACTGTTAGAAACATAAGGCTAGAGTTATAGGCAAATATCTCATTTCGATTGCTGCCATCTGTTGCTATTAGTAGACACATCTTGTATTTGAGTATTTTGGTTAAGATTATTTTTGGATCGATTCTTAATCAGTTTAGGATTTTTTGTCAGTACGCAAGCTGTTCTGCGCAGTTCTAGAATTGTTCAAATTATACAACCAAACCAAACCTTAGTTGTTTGAAGTTAGTCGCAAATGAAATTGAATGTTTTTATTGGTGCATGAAATCCCGAACCGTTTGGAACGGTATCTCACTGGCAAACCGTAAATTGTAAACAATGATGTTAAAAATAGGATACTACATTATATTTAAAATAGATTTTAAAATATTACAATTTTGTTAATTATTTGAATATATGTTACAAAAATATACAGTTAATCAATTGTTATTCAGTCATCTATATGAACCATATGTCCATGGACCATTGCAGATTGATGATATCGTCTACGAGATGCAAAATCTTCGTTGTCCTCATTTAGTTGTGCAGGAGTTAAATCAATTACTGGATGAACTGGTGTAACAACAATTTGTTCATATTCCTGAATGCGTTTTCTAAACAAAACCAAATTATAATTAGCAGGATGAATTTTGTTATATTTACAAATGTACATAAAACAGAAATTAAGATAAAAGAGAATCTTGAATTTGAGTTATTTAAACGGTTTTTATTTATTTACTTTTGTCTTCAATTATTAATAATTTATAAATATATAACCCTGATTGTTACCAGAATTATATTTTTTCTGTACTTTTTAATTGAGTATTGATAATCAATGAAAAAATTATGACATACCCAAAACATCTACAAACAACATTTTTCAACCATTTTAGCAAATGGAAGTCAGCTGCCAATCCAGGTTTAACAGCAGGATTTGCTGTACCAATATACAACCAGACAAGAATCACAGAGAGTATGCAAGCTAATGCATATCCCCAATTAACAAAAAACATTATAACTACTTTTAAAACAGCCTACAAAATAAAGTAAAAAATTAAACGTTAAAAAATTATTAAAAAATAGAGCTTACACCAAATAGAGAAAACCATCTGTTGCAAAGATTTGAATACCAATTTTTTGTTTTAGAATGAATATGTGGTTTAACCAACACAGATGTATTCTCAGTGTGATCATCAGGACTACTTGTTGACCCAGAGTTGGAATCCATCTGAAAACAAAACAAACAAAAATAAAGTTTGTTAAATTAGATATATATGCAGACATAAATATAATTACCCTTAGATTTTTATGTCGAGTACGTTCTGGGAATAATGTGTCTAAATCATTTGATTCAAATTCATTAACTGAAGTATGTGACTTTGGTTTATAAAATCTTTGTTCTCTTTGATGCTGTAAATCGAAAGTTTGTGCCAGTGCAAAATATGAGAAATCTATGCAAGCATATGTCAACAAATAAGGCATTGTTACAATTGGTGCAAGTGTATTAATTTCTCCAATGATAATAAATGTAAAAGTTACAGTTGCCACTACAGCCATGGAATATAAAGGCACTTTATTTGGTCCTCTCTAAAATGAAATATATTTTAATTAAAAAGGACTGAAATAAATAAGTACTTACACCTTTTCCTAGAAGCCCAATTCCAGGTATAACATTTTCTAATGAAATTGACTGAAGAATACGTGGAGTTCCGTACATTGCACCCAAACAGCTTGACATAGACGACACGTACAAACCAGCAAGAAGAAAAACATGCAGAGCTGATACTTTTGCGGCTATCATAAAATCAGTTAGTAAAGTGTCTCGTCTGCAAGTAGCACCCAAAAACAGTATAAAAACTAAGTAAAGGAAAGTGCCAGTGCTTATAGCAGAAAGTGTTCCATTTGGAATGTCAGTCGATGGTGCTCTAAGATCTCCACTCATGTTTATGCCAGATAAAATTCCGGTAATAGTAGGAAAGAATACGCCAAATACGGTGAACCAACTATAACCCTCCTGATAATTAGACCACAAATTATTAGCCAAATTTCCACTAAGCCAACCTTCAAATCCATTTTCTAAAATAAATAGACTATGTCAATTACATAAAACTATAAGAATAAATTTTCATCTATACAATAATCAAGTGATACATTGTCACTCGCATAAATGAAAAAATATGTACCTTCATCTACATGCACAAAACTGCCAACCATGAAATCTAATGCTGCCAGCATAAGAATAAGAAGCAGAATAAACTGTAATTTTATTACCCATTTAACACCAGCAACATTAATAATACTAAGGAGTATAACTGCAGCAACTGCAATTCCACGAATAGCCCATTTAGAATCTCCAACATCTAATAATTCAGCCATAGTTTCACCAAAACCCAATACATTCAAAGCACAACCAACAGCCTATAAATATAAAATAATAAATGTGACTGTAATTTTCCTTTTACCTTTGTGATAAAAAGGAACTGAAAGAAACACTTACCTGTCCAAAACAATAAAGTAGTCCCAGTGAACCTCCAAATCTAGATCCTAAAACATGTGCAACTAGGAAGTAAACACCACCACTTTCTATACGACATCTCTCACATATTCCAACAGCAGATAAAACAGATATTAAAGCAACAAAAACTAAAATCATATATGTAACATTAAGACTATAGATGTAGTTTTTAAGAACCTGTTGATAAAATGATTAGCACCGCACTGATTACACCTGCTTGACCAACAATCCAACCAGATCTTAAAAATACTATTACACCAAACACATTAATTAAACAGGAAGTAAATACACCATCCCATGTTCCAAACAGTACAGGTTGAGAGATAAAAAAGTTTGACTTCCACCAAGGTACATCCCCCTATAAAAATATAACTAACACCAATTTTTAAAAATGAAACAGATCATTATACTTGTTCTTCAGCAAATAATTCATTAGCACCTGATGCCTGATGACCACCTACACCGTACTCATATTCATTTCCAAGACCTACAAATCCACTTGTATTGCCTCGGGATCTAGTTGCATTTTCAGAACCCAGACCGAAACGAGACCAGTCTAAATCTCTACTTTTACCATTTGTTTCCATTTCACCATCTAAAACTTAAATGATTAGCACTTAATAAAGAAACTAAAAATGTACTTACTGAATAAACAACAATTAATTACTACAGTCAATTCAACTAGATATACTTGTTATCACAAACTGATACATCCTTCTCTAATAAGGAAAAGATTATAAGATAAGTTTATCTTAACAGGCAATTATATTTTATGATAAAATATTAACGATTTAAATGCATTGTTCTTGTAACTTCTTACATTATAAAAACGCCTCATTTAAACATATTTTGGAAATGTCACGACGATGCGTCATCCTCCGTCTTCTTGTCTCAAAAACACTTAAAACAGGCCAAGCACGTTTTAAATTCTGTGAGAAATTTTTTTAAATTAATTACATTTTAATGTTGTCGATGATAATTAAAGTATTACAAACACACTTTAGAATTTAATTATATTACGAGTGGTACGTACAGTCGAGAATCAAGATTTATTATAGGTGCCTTCGTCATCCAGTGGGGGATCACAATGAATAGAATTCTATTTTTATGACAAAAATGTTTCTATCGTACCGCTAGACGATAGAGGACACTAGTGCTTAACCACGTATATCATTCTAGCAATCTAGATGCATATCTAGTAAACAGATAAAACGAATATCCATAGACAAATAGCTCGTAAACATTAATACATTAATTATTGTATATTAAAACATGTATCAGGTATGATATTCGAATTATAATTTTTAAAATATCAGAGATGTTTTTCAGAATTATAATAGTGCATCGGGGGATCCATCTGGGAGTTATAGTAGCATGTCTGGTGGATACGCCCCTCCTTCAAGAGGGTATGATACTTCATTACCTGGTCACCCTGGTAGTCGGCCTGATGTTATTCATTGGTTCAATGCAGTGGATACGGATAAATCTGGAAAAATCAATGCAAAAGAGTTACAATCTGCTTTAATAAATGCTCAAGGGAAATCTTTTTCAGACATTGCATGTCTTTTAATGATAAGTATGTTTGATCGTGACAAAAATGGTACAATTGACTGCAATGAATTTCAACAACTATATATGTACATAAATCAATGGTTAAGTGTGTTTCGTTCATATGATAGAGATGGTTCAGGACACATTGAAGAGCAAGAACTGGCTCATGGTTAGAATAATAACGAAGTTATTAACTGTTTTTTTAACTATATATTTTTAGCTTTGCAACAAATGGGTTTCCGTTTTTCACCAGATTTTGTAAAGTTTTTAATTCAGAAAAGTGATCTTGCCAGTCATCAAAAAATGTCAGTTGATCAATTCATTGTTGTTTGTATACAAATACAACGATTTACTGAAGCTTTCCGCCAGCGAGATACAAATATGAAAGGTATTATTACCATACGGTTTGAAGAATTTTTATCAATTGCATTGAGCTGTTCGATCTAGATGGCCAGGCAGTAGTGTTTAAAACAAATAACCAACAAAAGCAGTTTTGACATGGACATTGCACAGTTAAACACCTGAAATTTAATGAACTTTCTTTTCATTCCTCAAAAATGTTAAATGTACTTCGGTAAAGGTTAATTTGAAACATGTCAAAGCAACATTCTAGTTTAAAAGATTGTATCGAGCTCACCAGGGATGTTATTTATATGATGATGAAAGTAATGGATTTCATTCAGCACTGGTAATCAACTTCATCAGTTCAACTTTTTAATGATCAACGCATGTTAAGATGGACAACTCTGGTTTGTCACATCTAACGTATCATTAATATGAAGCAAATATTTATACAGGTTAATGGAATTAAACTTTAAAGATATGTCTTACAGAAGTGTAGTTGTTTCAATTTCAAATACAAATACTTTTTCAGTTGTTAAAATTTATTTTTATTAAACCTTCATTAAAAAATATTACAATAGTGAAAGAACATAAAAAGTAATACAGTTATTATGATTTTTCATCGTTTAATAATTAATGTATAAAATTGTATGTTACGTACTAAAAGTAAAGTACAGTTTCATATATGAAGTAAATTAGAAATACAAATATGATTTAAGCAAATATCACGTTGAGCTCAGACAATTTAAAAAAATAAGCAGAAAATATAAGTACATTTTGAATGTATATAGTCAGTTACACAAAAAATAAATATATACATCTTAGTAATGATTATAATATCTGAGCACGAAACTTATGTAGATGTATCGAAAAATTCAGAACAGATATCTTGCACAAAATTTATGAAGAATGAAAAGTCATTATTCAAAAATAACAATTTTATGTCTATTAACAGAATCAACAAGAAACTTAATTCAGTGTCACTGAATTTTCAATTAACTGATGTACCTATACCAGAGTTATTAACTATTACTAAATGAAACAAATAGAGAAAGGAATACGTTTAATACGCAAAGGAATGGAAATTGGAGTGTAGAAGGAATTGAAGACTTCTGCACACCCATCGATTCACACAAAACATCGCATTAAAATAAAAAAGATTAAATGATTTAGATTTAGTCAAAAATCTATAAAATGGAAATCTCACTTGTTTGTCCTTGGTTGCACTGATAAAATCACTAGAATAGAGAAATTCATTTAAAAGTTAAACATCTAACAACAAAAATACAAAAGTTATTAGATGCTTTTCTTCCAACAAAAGCAATTAACAGTCTAAATGTATCACAAACAAATATAGGATTATCAATCACCAACTGGTTTTATCACATTTATATAGTTAAGCCAGGGCTATCAGAATTTACATTGTATTTCAGTTAGGCCACCACGAGTGATGTAAAATGAGGACTGAAGAAGGCCCGAGGAGGACTGAAACTGCACTAGGAGTCAGAAGTCCTCTATAGGTAAGAAGGTAGGAGACCATTTAGAATCTCTTAATTTATAAGAGTTCCTATAAAACAATAATCAATTGAAGTACATATCCAACCAAAGCTTTATACTGATTAATGTCTACTTATAAACAATGTGGTTTCACAGAATAAATTAATCATTTGTACTTAAGCCAAATTAAATATTTCACTTTTTTTCTCTTAGATAAAATCTATACATGTGCAATAAGCCGAAACAAAACTGAACAATCAACCAAATAGTTGATTTTAAAGAAATAATATTTTCTCTCAAAAACCCTCTCATAAAATCAGAATAACATTTATACCTATACTCAGTCTTATTTTGCACATTTGCAGGCACACACACACAAACACACACAGACTTTAAAATTCAGTTTGAAATTGAATAATAGAATTCTTTTAAAGGGGACAACATTGAAATGGTAACGTAAATTAGAATTGGTTACACCTTGTTTTCATTAAAATATTTATGATAAATCCAATTAGATTTGAGATGTCTGGGACTTTTCCAAAATGTTTGGAAAAGTACTCACCATTTCAAATTTGTATCGGTCAATAAACCTAAAGTACACACACATAAAAATATACACATCTTGAGGTATCATAATGCTACCCCCTACTAACCAAGCACACCACTGATGTCATGCTGGCCTTAAGATGTGTATTCGTTTGTTTCGATATGTGTGTATGTGTGTGGTACATAAAACAAAAAATATCAACACTAATAAACAACTGATAACAATATGTTTAGAGTATAGGTTCCTAGTAACTAGATTCTACAGATTTGAACCCACCCTGCGACAAAGACAAGAAATAACGCAGCTGATTCCCACCCAGGAACGAGATTGTCTTTGATTCCCCATACGTCTTGAAATCTAAAAAGAAATTATAAGTTAAATTATGATACTTAGTTAACAAACCTATTTAGAACCTCAAATTCCATATAACGTCGAGAGCCTTTCACTAAGTTGTGGTGGAAACTGATCTGTAAACCGTTTCCAATTTTCTTCACCTACCTGAACTTTAAATCCATGAAGTATCTGAAATAAACATTTTATTAACTAATGAATATTAATGAACATTTAACTTACTTTAATAAATACATCTTTTAGATCTTCCTTAGGTGTAATCCATGAAGCAACAGCATCACAAAAAAATATAAAATCTTGCACAACGCCTGCAGGATTGACAGAAATCATGTGACACATTCCTCTAAACGCACTGTCTTTTTCTTCATTATCGCGAATATTACGGAGGGACGCACACCTGAAAATGAATACTATAAGGTCATGATACATTTACAAACTGCCTATTTCATTTTGTTTGAATACATTTGTATAATTACTAAGGAGTAAATCAAAGACTCACTTGGTCAAGTTTGATTAAGTATTAACGATATCGCATGACATACACAACATATTTTATTCGCCTAGTAAACAGTATAAACAAATATCAATAATTAAATTAAAAAAATCTTTGATTTACAATGTTCTTGTTGTGCTCTATACAATATCTGTATCTATATATTAATATATGTATATATTGGTAAGTAGTCATATAAAGGCAAACAATAACCTTTTTAATTATAAAAATATGAAATGATTTTTATTAGTTGTTATAAAAATTATGATCAAATTTTGAGATTAGGTTACTATTTACCGTTTGTCTAGGTTCACATTTGAACACATGAGGAAGCAACAAAATCTGGTATAAGAAACAAATCGCTTCCTCTAAATGTAAACAATATAATCGAAATAAAAACTATAAGGTAACTTAAGATAAAGAATAAAAGAGGGTTACACACCACTGACGAACAAACTGATGTAACACAGGCGCAACATCATGTGGGCAGACAAAACCGAGGCGACCGATTGTAATGGCTACAGTCAACCACCGAGAACAAAAAACAAACAAAAAACCCAACTCAATTAACAACAAATAATCACAATCATAGAAAATTACAATTATAGAAAATATCAATATTAATAATAAATAAATAAACTAATATCAATCAAGTCAGTCATTGATAAAAAAGGAACTACTCATTAAAATAATTCATAAACAAAGATAAATTAAAAATTATTAATAAAAATAAAACAACCACCACAACTTGTTAAGCTATCAGCAAAATAAGGTTTAATTATACATTATCTGCCATAACTTATTATGTTCCATTTTTATCAATTCTGTACAGTTTATTTGTTACAGGATCTAACTGTCATTTTATGTTAAACACGATGTTTTATAATATTCTGAAGTAAACTAGATAACCGGGCAATATATCAACACTACTTAAATTTCATACTCTACTGTCACAGGAAACTACCAAACATAAATATGTGGTCATAACTTTTATTTTATTTACTTTTCATTCTTAAATTTATAAGAAAATTCCAATAAATTTCTTGTTTAATTAAATTTATTAGTGTTTATGTAAAAGCAGCTTTTTAAAATACATTTCATAGTAGAGTCAGTCCAACATTTCTCAATGTCAAAATCTTATATTTTCCGATTTTTCTGAATAAAAAAAAGCTGATATCACATAAACATCTGAAACATCTCCCAAAATTTAGATAAAAATCGAATAAGAAAAAATATGTAATGAGTGGAAACCTTCATAACTACATTGTTGTGAGCGTTCAGTCTCGAAACCTTACGGTATAAGAGGTATTGGATAAACAAATAATTAATTAAAATACTTTTAATTTTAGTAAATAAATAAATTAAGTAATGTGCACGTCATACGGTGCCAATGAAGATATTAAGCAGAGTGATAATTTCTTAAATTCATTTAACACACTAATAAATTTAAATCAAATAATATATTAATGTAGATCATGTGTTCAAACTTTTTCTAATAAATCAAGAGCATTTCAATATTTTTATATACCTAAAAAAAATAAATATTTCTTGCACTACAATATAATTTCATTTGTAGTTAATTTAAAATATCTAACCTGTATTTTCAAGAAGTGTTTTGGGAGTATTTGATCTATTTATAATATCTATCAATTGATTCAGTACAATTGGAATATAGGGCCTAGTATCTGGACCTGAAGCACAGAAGAAATTTTGTAGATGTATTTTTATATTTTTGTTGTTAAAAATTACCTAATTTAATACTAATTTCTCCTATAGCCCATGTAGCATTATTACATACAGAAATATGTTCAGGATTTAAATTCTGTCCAAGTATCGGTAGAAAATCAGGAATACATGGCGCTACATGTTGAAAGCAAGCTTTTGTAAGATCTCCTAATAAAGCAAAAGATGACTGCCGGACTTCTGCCATATTATCTTGCATACAATGATGCAATAATTCCATTATATTACTATTTACAACTAGTTTTTCAATGTCACCATTTAAACCTTCAGCTAAGCCAGATAATAAATCTAAGGCAACAATCATAAAATCTTTGTCAGGTGCTTCATATGCATTTGGATTTTGTGTATTTGCCATATGCTGATATAAAGTTTGCTGTACGAGAGATACACATCTACGATATACCGGTTCACAGTATGGTAAAAACCCAGATTGCAATGCTGTTGCAACACTTGATAAACACTAAAAACAAAACCAAATTTACTCATATATATAAATGTAAATTAGCAAGATGTATATATTTAAAAACTTAATATACAGAACTGCTTGTTAACTTATTTAAATACCGATAAAAAATCTTACCCTTACCACACAGGGATTTATAAGAATCCAGATGGGTATTTCAACACTTAAGTTGTCATCACCAACACCAACAGTAGTCATTTGTTGTTAAAATACGAATCTGGATTCCTAGCATGAACTTATGAAAGAAAAAACTAACAAAACTTACCTCCAGCAAAGGAAATAAATCTTTATCTTCATCTTTTAAAATGTTCCATTTCAGAATTAGAGGTGGCATAAGTAAATTTATATATGCTGGCTTATTAAGATGATGACCAACAGAGTCAGCTAATGTACCGATAGCATCATATAATATTAATAGATTTTTGTGTTGGTATTTTGAAAATGCAAATACTAAAGTTTCAAGAATAAAACTCAAATAAGGTACTAGTTCAGTACAGGCTTCTTCTTCCAATGTAGCAAATGCAGAACATGCTGCCTCCTGTACCCTTTTATTGCTATCCAAAATTCTCTTTAGTAACTCTGTCATTAATGGTTTTAAATATGCATCATGGGGTTGCGATACAACCCAATGTGAATATCGACTTAGTGTCCAGCATGTAATTGCCCTAACTAATGCCTTTCTATCATTTAGACTGTTAATCAAATACGGGATAAGTTCAGACAGGTGACTTATCATACCAGTCATACAGCCTTCAGCAATGGCTCCTAATGCAAGAATTCCAGATTCTTTAATTTCCCACTCTTGATGAAATAAAGTTTCCTTCAAAATTGGAATTAAAATAGGTAAAAGTTCTTCTCTGAATACATTTGCTAAAACATCTAATGCAGCTGCACTACATTTTCTTAAATTCCAATCAGATAGTGAACTGTCATCATCTCCATCATCATAATCATCTTCATCTTCATCAGTTACTTCTGTTGCACCAAATTCTGAATTTGTACTATTTGAATTGGTGTTTAATGCTTTCATTGTATGTGTTTTAGATTTATGAAATCTCGGTCTTATATCTTCTTCTTTATCTGGAATGGCTTCATCTTCTTCAACATCTCCCTGAAAAGGAATGAAAAGATAACATTTAGCATGTAAAAGGCGTATTTACTATCGTTCTAAAAACATCTAGCATTTTTCATTACTCTCAGAGTAACAACTATTTGGAATATCTCTACATATATTTATTTATTAAACAACCTCTCGCGAATTTTAGGTTAACTTTAAACAATTGCTTTTTTATTGTTTTTGACAAAAGATTTATCGTGAGTGTTTTCATGCATTCGTAACAAGAATACCTCTATCTCTAGACTGTACTTTAAAAACAATACCAAACACGCCTCAAAGAAAAGAATAAAGCAATTCATGTTCTAAACATACATTTAAAAAAAAAAACATACCTTTAATAAAATTATATCAATTTCAGAATATTTCATTCCTCGTACTAAAACGGGAACCAACCTATTTAAATGACCACCAAGTACTTCTCTGCAAATTGGTTGTTCAGCCAGTGATAACCAAAATTCACATGCTTCTAGAGCGACACCTTCATCAGTATCTTGAGTACGTAAAAGCATATATTCTATTATATCTCTCATATGTGGTATAAGCCTGTCCATACGTACTTCTAAAAGCATTACAAGTGCTCTACATACATTTTTGCGAACATCGGGATCATCATCTGCTGCCACATGGAATAAATTCTAAACATAAAACACATTTTATAAAGTCTAATAAATAAATATTTTAAACTTACAGTTAAAAATGCATCAATGTGTATCATCAAAGCACCTGAACGTTGAATAATAAACTGATTAACACAACCTATGGCACATGAACGTATTTTAGAACTTGAATGGTTAAAGAATTGAAGAAATTTTGGTATAAGTATATCCAATGGTCGATTAATAGTATCAGCATCCAAAGTTTCAGCAGAATCTTCACATATTTTCTGTAATGCACCGAAAGCACCTTCACACATATTGTAATCTTGCGAATCCAACATACCACAAAGGGCAGGTAATAATTCTGGCCAAGATTCTATTTTTCCATTACTTGCTATTGTAGTAATTAATATTCCTACAGTTGCCCTAATTAACGGAGATGGATCACCAACAGCTTGAAGACACTCTTGTTTAATAAAAGTTGTCACACTAGGGACCAGTTTATCATAATGTGTTTTCACATTATTTTTTAATATTAGACCACTTAAAGAACGTGTTGGTTCATCTTCTTGTATAAGTTTTGTAAGTACAAACATTAAATAGTTATTAAAATCTGGATACTTGTTCAACTGTTCAAGTTTCTGAAATGCAGTTAAGGAATTGTTTAAACACAACATTTACTATTTGAACTTGAACTTAAAAATGAAACCTATATTATCAGATTTTATCTAAAAACTAAATCTAAATGTTACATAAACAGAAAACTACATAAATACAAATTTCATCCACTTATACAAAACTAATGTTCTACAATAACATGAACAATGTAAATAGGAATAAACGATTTAAATAATAGTGTGAATTAAAATCGATATGATGATATAAAACTTACTATGAAAATAATATAAATTTCACCATTTAATAACATACAAAAGGATACCTGCTGAACTGCTCGTTGCGTAGCAGTGTCCGGCGATTGGGACTCTTTCAGTAACGTTAAAATTTCACGTAAACCCTCTTCTTGAGGTGTCCACTCCATTTTCATTCTCGTATTAACACTCCAATCAATAAAAAAAACTTAAAACTAATGTAAAAATCCAAAAATTAACACCCCACTAACCATGAAGGTAACAAATATTTTATGACACGGTTAAGGGGCAAGGGGCAGGATAAGCGGAAGTAAAATGTCAAAATAAATACTGTATGAAAATCATTCGTGTAATTTTCAACAAATAATTTACTACATTGTACAAATAGTTGTCAATTTTATTCGTATGTTACAGTTTAAATAACATATTAAAAATAAATTGGTCGCACTTTACAAATATAATTGATTTTAATTTAGTTTTTGAATATGCCGCCATATTATACTTCAATTAATTTATTTTGATGCCGCAAATCTGGGAAATTTAAACGTGGATTTATCTACATTCTGGTGTGTTATGTTGTTTGTTTGTTATTGGAATAAGAATAAGAATAATATATAATTTTAGTAATCAATTTTTTCTTGTGTGTCTGGTGTGTTGCATGTCACATAAAATTTGTATATCACAGACTATATATAATGTATGTACAATCTAAATCAAAATTAATGTCATAGGGAAAATAATGTTAAGGTCTTAGTACATCTTCTTTAAAGGATTGCGGACGTTTGTTTACTTGACCGAAACAGCAGTAAAATGTAAATGTGTGTAAATTATAGTGTGCCGAACTTTTAAAATTCGAAAACTTATTCAAGTTCGATTAAATGCGTATATAAAAGTTTTTTTACCTTTCCTACACATATATAATATTTCTTAATTCAAATTTATTTCTGTAATAAAATTGTTATATTTGTTTTTTGAGTATTTTATATAATTTGTACGGAAGAATTAAATTTAAGTATCATTTCTAATTTAAAATACATGCATGAAATATTATCCTTTTAATCATGTAATGTGCGCATGAGTTTAGATTTACAAATTGTGACTGATATTTATACATCTACAGACTGTAATTTTCAAAGTCCTTTACGAGATGTAAAAACTACCGGAAAACGTTCCCCACATTTTCTTTGTAAGGATTTTAAACACTAGAAAAACGTCAAGTAATTTTAAGCAATTTTATTAAAATATAAATTGTTTTGGAAATAAAAAATTTATAAGTAATCAATATTTTTGTAATCGCCCATTATTCTCAATGCACTCTAATACATAATCTGCTTCTCATTGAATCACTAAGACGTTCACAGATATCAGTTTGTCTAAAATTCTCCCATATAGCATTAACATGCTCAGTCAATTGTCTTACGTTTGTTTTTCGAACTCCAAATTGTTCCAAATCTTCCCAGCACCTTACCATGGAACTCCCCATGTTCTGAATGGGATTTAAATCCGGAGACGGAGACGGTTGCGTGGAAGTGGTTTTTGTAGTAGAAAACCTTCTAGAACAAGCTAGAATAAGGCTTAATTTCTGCCGAAAAAATTTAGTGAGGAACTGGAATTATTTTCTCCGAATATCAGCCGAGTACTGGGGTTGGATTTCTCTCTTACGTCTACCTCTTCTATAATAAGGTGCTGGGAAGATTTAGAACAATTTGAAGTGCCAGAAAGAAACGTGGGACTTAACATATAAATGGAGAATTTTAGACCAACTGATTTCTGCGAACGTCTCATTGATTCAATGAGAAGCAGATTATCAGAGTGTATTGAAAATAATGTGTACCTATTATACAAAATATTAATTAGTGATTTACTTATAAATTGTTTTATCCTTACTTTTAATTTCCCAAACAATTAATTGTTTAATAAAATTGCATAAGATTACTTGAAGTTTTTCTAGTGTTTCAAATCCTTGCGATGAATACTATTTCCGGTAGTCTTTACCAGTGGTGTTGTGCTAATTTTTTTTTACCGGAACGCGTTCCGGTCTCCGGTTCACGGTTCGAAAAAACAAGCCGGTTCGTTCCGGTTTTTGTTCCGGTTCGGGTTCGGTTCAAACCCTTGTTTATAATAATACATATAAAAATTCGTCAAAAATTAGAAAAAAAAAATCAGCAATTCTTTTTAATTTTTTTTTTCAATACGTCAGCCAATTCTCGTCGTCAGAAATCATCTTTAGTTCCGGAACGCGTTCCTGTCCAAAAAGGAAGTACCGGAACGACGTTCCGGAGTGTTCCGGCTCGACAACACCACTGGTCTTTACATTACAGAAATAATTAAGTATTATTGTATATGTGTAGGAAATGTAAAAAAAATTGATGTAGGCATAAATGGAACTTCGACACAATATCATGGGTTGTATTTACATTTTATTGCGGTTTCGGTCAAGTAAACAAACGTGCGCAATCGTTTAAATCTTTAAGGCTGGGAGCAGCGCCATGTTAAAGTAGGCAATATTTACATGAATTTGCAGCGCAAAAATTTGAGTAATGTTATTTATGTAAAAATAATTGTACAATATGTTATAATAATGAAGTAAGAATAACACAAACATTGCTATTAATATTTTGCTTTGTGTAGAAATAACACATCCCAGTATTATTATATTTTATTTATAAAAATGTGAGTAATAACTAATAAGAAATAGTAAAATAACGATATCAATATGCATAAAAAAGTATCTCCCCGTATCTCTGAAAGGTTGAAAAGTTTAACGAAATAAAAACACGAAAAACTCAAATATATACAGATTCAATTTTCAAATTGCAATTGCAATTTGAAAATTGAATCTTATAAGCACCTCATATAAAAACTGTAACAAAGCGCTGTATTCTGTAATGGTAAAAAATAGATAAAAAAAAGCCCGTACATTTGAGCCTGAGACCGAATCTTACTTGATACTGTCCACGTGTTCGTTCCTATGGATAAAACAAAGACAGCGCTGACAACGTATGACACACGCATATACAGTGGCCCACCGAAAACGAAACAGACGCGTTTTCAGGTACTTAGACGTTTAAAAAAAAAAACGCTCAGACAGGTCAATTTTCTTTGGAAGGGGGACAAATGTTTTAGCTATTTGTAGTCACCCAGTTGCAACCCTAAGGGGGGCGGGACGTTCACCATAAAATGTTTAAATGGAAAGTGGTATTTTCAAACCTATCACTTGAAAGAGCAATCGATGGGCTATACAGATGTGTTTGAATTTTTGAATTCTGAACATTACTTCCCGAGTTAGTGAGCTTTGAATATTCAAACTTTCTTCATTTTTTTATGTCACCTTGGAGATTAGTTGCTTAAAAAATACCGAAACAGGTGAATTTTCTTTGCAAGGACACATGTTTTGTCTCAAAATTTTGAAATAGCAAGGGGTATCTACTCGGTTTGGAGCATTTCGCTTTTTGTTAGTTACGGGTCCCGTAAAAAAATGAAAAAAGTTTGAATATTCAGAGCTCAATAACTCGAGAAGTAATGATCAAAATTAAAAAATTCAAACACATCTGTAAAGTCCATCGATTGCTCTTTCAAATGATAGGTTTGAAAATACCACTTTCCATTTAAAAATTTTATGGTGAACTTTCCCCCCCCCTGTCTGAGCGTTTTTTTTTAAGCGTCTAAATACCTGAAAACGCGTCTGTTTCGTTTTCGGTGGACCACACTGTATGCCTCTAAAGCCGACTAAACGGGGGATCAAATTGTGGCTTCGCTGTGACGCTCATTCGGGATATACTTATGATATAAACGTATATTCTGGCAAAGGATCTCCTTTTACGATGAATGACCAAACATTGACTCTTGGCGAACGGGTTGTCAAATCTCTTGCCTCGCCAATTAAAGCCAACGATGTACTGTGTTTTGGCCGATTTTTTACAAGCGTAAATTTATTAGAGTCACTAAATTGCGCTGCTTTGGGGGCAAACTTCAACGGAGACAATCTATATTCAGATGAACCTATACAGGATTGTTATGCGTAAAATGGCAAGATACGAAAGAAGTTGTGGTAATCAGTAATTGCCACAAGCCTGATTTTACTACAGTTACTAAAAAAGACGACGATATAAAACACTCGTAGCCTTAACTACAAGAATCGTTGTTATTCTATGTAGCTTATATTATCAAAATTCCTCTACAGTGACCTCATAGATATTCCGTAGAACATTTATTTATACATCTAAAATAGCAACTGCGAAAACAATAAGTTTCTTCAAAAAAATCTCTTAAAAATATGCTTTGGAAACGATTGGAAACAAATCTCAACATACACAGATAAAAATACGAAGTTAAAAGTTGTCCTTATTTAACTCTTGCTGGTAGTTTCCTTGTGGATGGCAGTTGGAAGAACGTGTAGCCTAAGTTGCATTTCGAATCATTTATACATAAATTTTCTGTCTGCGTTTTCGAGGAAAATGTTTTTGATCATATTATAATACTGAACAAATGAGAATCTTGTTGTGTTTCGATACAATCTAGGACAACAAATTATTCGATATATTATATACAGTGCGCACCTAAAGTATGGAATTAATTCAGTAAAAGCGAAATAAAAGATTTTAGGAAAAAGTCTTCGAAGGTCGATTTTATTTTAAAAAACATACATTTTTGCATGATAGTCGATTTTCAACCATCATTTGTTTTTGAGTAATGACGTTATCAACTCTTTTTTATGGCAACAACCTTTTTTCTTGATTTTGTGAGATGTTTTTATTGTCGAAGCGACAGAATAAAAATGTTGCTACCTTACATAAGAAAATTTCGAGCAAGAGACCATTGAATGTTAGAAAACGTAAATATTATTGTTAATAAAAAATAAACAGAAACTCCTTTGCCAAGCAAATACAGGAACGTCAGGATCATTATCGTTTGGAAAAATTGCAACAAGCGCTGGAAAAAGGTCATTTTGCAAAAACTCTAAATATCTTTCTCCTGTGAAGGTTCCTTTAAAGAAGAAAGGTCCTACTATTCTGTTATCAATTATCCCAGAACTAAATCTGATAATGTGTTTGCTTAGCAACAGAGTTTTTGCTTTATTTCAATTAATTTTTTCTCAATTTTAATTGTCACTTACTCGAAAATTTTCTTATGTAAGAATGCAACATTTTTATACTGTCGGTTCGACAATGAAAAGGTCTCTCAAAATTACGGAAAAAATAGGGGGCTGCCATTTAAAAAAAAGCTGATGATCAAAAACAAATGATGGTTGAAAATCGTCTATCATGCAAAAATATGTATTTTCATCAAATAAGATCGACCTGTTCGCGAATTTTTTCCCAAAATATTTTATTTCGCTTTTACTGAATTTATTCCATACTTTAGGCGCTCACTGTATATTGTATCTTAGCGGCTTCTTTATACAAAATCATATAGGTACTATTTATTTATTCATACATTTTATTAGAACAAATTTGTTTAACTAATAATAAATTGTAAAAAATATCATCCAATATTGTGATTTGTGTTTTGAGTATTTAATTTACCACGAAATGAAAAACTGTCCAATATATATGTTGCACACGTCATGTTAATGCGAAACACGCGTCGATATTTTTTTTTAATTCCATTTGAAATATTTGTTGTTACGCGTGTTTGCATATACGTACGTGAATTTTTTCAATTGAGAATTCATCGATTTATTCTGACGATTCAATTTAGTCAGCGTTAGGAGAAAATAAATACGAATTAATTCTGTTAAATTTATCGACGAATAAATTTTTGCTTTGTAGAGTAATAAATATAACCGTCAGCGTTTGTACGCCAAATGGACTCGATATTTGCAAACTATTTGTTGGAAATTCAACGCTGTGGGAGGTAACATCTGTATAGTTTTTCTATTTTTTCAGATTTTTATTAACAAATTATACATCTATTCGATACTCAATAACATAACATTTAAAAATAAACCCAAGAAATTTGAATCAAGGGTACGATGAAGATGATCTTAAACTTAAGCCAAGGGAATGATTTTGAATAAAGATAGTGTAAAAGAAAAGGAAACTAATATGAAAGTGAAAACTTAAAAGCAAATTGGTCAGCCACTCTTGATCTGTATTTATACTTGTAAGATGGTGTAATTATTATACCCAATAAAAAATCCTTTCTAATGAGAAAAAGTGCGTTTTATCAAATCAAACTGGCACATTTAAAGTAGGCTATAGAATAGTTTATCTTAATAGCGGTTTTTAAATATGAGCACTTTTTCAAATTAATATATTTTATATTAGGAAATATATATTCTAGATTAAATTGGACATTATTCTACTTCACTTGCCTAAACCGTTTTCCATTTTTTAACATCTGCAAACTTCCACCTCCGTCTCTCATGCATCTCTTCGTGCCTTTCCATTTCTTCTTCCAAACTTCTTCCCACCTTCTTATCATCCAAAAGATTTATTTAATGTAGTTTTTAATATAAAATAGATTTTACATCATTATAGTAAGTTATCCGGCCAAACCCTTTAAAAAAAAATACACACATATATTACATCTTCTTTCTACAGAAAGAAGCTGTGTTAAACACATATATTGGCGAATTGAAAGACGTATGTTGCGTATGTTGTATGTATGTACATGTTGGCGAATAGGCGCCGATTTCGCCCGAAAGCTTTCGCGAATGTAAAAGCTCACGCCATAGAGATTCAAGCTCAGTTTCGTCTGGGTCTCGTTCGATAATATTCGACTTGCGGCATTTTGTTACAGAAGAACCACGCGAATATTTACACGGTTTCGAATTCTCTAAAATAAAAACACGGTTATTCATTTCAAATTCTACTATTGTTGGGCACAGACTCTCATAGATCAAAGTAAGTTTTTCAAATCTTAAATGAAATTATATGTCCTTTATATGTCCATAAATTTAATATATACGTGTTTGTAATTTATTTTTAAATGTTCAGACTAAAATTATGCATTAAATTGCATTTCAAATTAGATTACTATATAGAATAAATTATTTATTTATTGGTGTGATTCTAAGTGGGAATAAAGTGTGTTATTAAAATACTAAAATGATAATTTTCAATCAACCAGTGTTTATAATGTAAAAGCTTACAGTAGTGATAACTGTGGCACGCGATTATAAATGTAAAAACAGTTTCAATCGCAGCCATATAACTTTAATGTGATTACAGATTTGGTTTATTTTTTTCGAAAATATTATTTATTATGAAAACTAATTTACAAATATCACGTTTACTCAAACTTACGTGATTGTACATTTACTGTCAGATACATCATTTTCAACGTTATTTTTACGTTGAAACTGAAAAAGAAGAAGCTGAAAAACTTCTAATATAATTAATAACAAAAGGAATATTTATTCGGAAAATTATCATTTATTTATTTATATGTTTCGAGGGGGGGCTCTCTCTCTTTTTCAATAAAATCTTATAAAGATTTAAACTAAAGAAAGAATTCAATATGTCAATAAAATTATTACTAACAGCAGAGTTTAGACTCATGTTAATATTAAATTCTCCACATATGTATGTTATACAGTTACATAGAGTTATTTCCGTTAGTAACTTTTCCCAATTTTTGAAAAATCTTATTATATCACCACATAGAGATCCATATATTGTTACAATTATAATTACAGTACTAGTGGTAGCGTCATTGCCAATTTTAACTTCAACAGCAGTATATTCAAAATCTTTTTCTGTTTTAAAGACTGAGAGTTTTATTTCATTAACATTAATATTTATGTCGCGTTTATTAAATATGGCAACTTTTCCACCTCGAAATTTATTTCTAGAAAAGCTACCACCTAATGAATAATTCTTTAATACAAAGCACTTAATTTCGTTATCAGATAACCAGCGCTACGTAATACAAAAAAAAAATGAGAGAAATATCTTTTAAGAAGACTTCAAAAAATGCAATTTTTTATTGCGAATATTTTAAAAATTTATATAGAATATTTGATATGATTGTACATTTATAACTTGCATGAATCAAGTTGGAAATGTATTATTTTTTGAGCTTGAGCCGAATTATTGAAGATTTCATATAAGATATTATAAAAGATATCCATACATTTATCAACATCCTTGCATACTTCAAGTTCAGGCCAGTTGGTGAGATATAGATCCTTGTATAAAGAAACCCTTACATTGTTTGTTGTTATTCGATGGGAACCTAGTAGGTTTCTGTGTTATTGGAATATTTAGTGTTACAGAAAGCGTCGGATGATATTCATCTTCGTTAACTATACGTTGTATTCACGTTCAACGAGTATTCCAAATGCGATATTTGAAAAAACAATGTTAAGTAACTTGCCTTGGTTATTAGTTATTAGCAATTTTATTAATCTAGTGTAAGCATTTCTTTAAAGCTATTTATAGCACCAACATTAGAATCAGTGTGACATAAAGTAAAATAGTTTGGAATATAAAAATCACCTAGCAGAACAAGGATATCTAGTAATGGAACTTCCAATGCCTCAAAAAATATATTCAGGTCGTCAGCATTTAAATTATGAAGAATAGGATAAATAACACAATGTAAAATACAAGACGAAATCGAACATTTACACAAAACGATCAGTAATGGGAACAATGTTCTCGAGGACAAATGTATCAATGAACTCATATTTAATGTTATTATATAAAGTAACCAAGACGCCACGTCCTGTACTAAGATTACCAAAATCAAATCTTCTGTCGTAGCGACAAACGGAATAATGTCCCTAAAAATTCATTACCTGATATCGACGCATATTTTGAAATATAAACTAAATACAAGGTCGACTTTTGGAAAGTATGAATGTCAATTTACATTTATTTCTTGCTTTTATTTATGTAGTTGCTTAAGACAATATTATTTACAAAACTTTATCTACTCATTACATAAGAATGGCTTTATCTTAAATCCATTAATATAAATTTAGTTATGTTTATATAAACCCTGTACTGTAGTATTTCTTTCATTTAAAATGTCGAATTAATTAAGTACACATAAAGAATGCAATCTAAAAAATAAAAATAATTTATCGACCCTCGTCAAAATGACCTTAGAGTTGCAATTAAGGCCTCTACAAGTGGCTAGGTGTGTGTAGCATAAAAGAAATGGTCTGTTCGGCAAAATTAATTAGAATGATTAAACGTTTCCTTGCTTTCAAACAGCAAAACAACAAGCGACGTGGTTATTCCAGTTATATGACACATTTTTAACGGAATGAAAATTTATCATTTAATTAATTTATTACTTATATTTGTGATCGAAAAACAATGGCTATTTTCATTTAATTTGTCAATTTGGAATTTATAAATTGACAACTTTGTTTCATAAATTTATAACGTGATATGAGCTTTCATTATTGGAGCATTTTGATTAATAATTTTTGAAATAAAAATAAAACCAACACTATTTGTTCAACCAATGAATAAAAATAGAACAAGTTTTTAATAGCACTAATACCACGACATACAACATTATGAATATAACATACTCATTCAAAGAATTATAACTACAAACAAACAAAAAATAATTAAAAACCAGAAGTATTAGGAAACGTAGCTTTGTGCTTGCATTTTTCATTTGCTCTTTAACAAACAAATGAAAAAGAGCCGGTAATATAAAATGCAAAACCTTTTGTTTAATTCATACATACGCCGATATTATTAATGGGAGGAAGGATGCGAATGTTTCATCGTGTTTTTGTTTTATCCATCAACCGTGCACAACCGCAAGGGGAAAATTTCACGTACAACGTAAAAACTTTTATTTTGATTGTCGAAGCAGTCGAAGCAATAAAGTACTAATGTTTTTATGGACCTTCCAACTACAGACAAAAACGGTATCAATTTAAATGATTAGGGTAACTCTCATTTGTCTCTTGATTAATGGTGTTCAAGTAATTAATATCGTACTGTAAATACTTAAACAAATACGACTAATTAAAGAAATACGTAAAGACGTGAAGCAATAAAGCGTTCTTATTTAATTGGGCTCGCTTAAGTTAAATATCTCTCACTTGTACAATTTCTGTTCCTGTAGAGTGTTGGTATATGTATTTTTCTACTCCCGTGACCAAAATATATATATAATCTTGTCCTCTTATACTGTTAAGTGTTGAGGTATTTAATTACTTTCCTTATTCATTCACTTTCTGTCTCCAGGTGTTTCTGTCTCCTGCCAATATTTCCGCTTCTCTTGTGCTTAAGCCTTTTTCTTCCAGTATTTCCTCCAATTCTTCATCCCACTCTTTCCTTGGTCTTCCTCTTCGTCTTTTCTTTGCTTCATACACTTTCCTAACTTGCCGGTTCCTGTCTAGCCTTTTTAGATGCCCCCACCATCTCAGCTGTGCCTTTTGTATGTATTTCCTCGCACTTTCTACTTTTGGGTCTTCCCGTATTCTTTCGTTTTTTATCTTGTCTAGTAGTGTAACGTTTGCTATTCTTCTCAGATATTTCATTTCTGCTACTTGTATTTTCTTTTGTATTTTTCCTGTAGTTACCCATGATTCACATCCATAGAGCAGGATAGGTCTGTAGATTCTTTTATATACCGCTAGTTTTGTTCCAACACATATTTGCTTTTGGTTTATGAAACCATTTCTCATACTATGATATAGTTTGGTCGCGGCTGCTATTCTGCTATTTATTTCTGCTTCATAGCTTCCTGTTTGGTTAATTATTATTCCTAAATACTTGACATTACCTACTTGTTCTATCATTTTTCCTTTTAATTCTATGTTGACTTGCCAATATTTATTACATTATTATACAGCATTTATTGATTTAACACAAAAAAAAAACAAAAATATGAGTCATATTAGATATTTTCACACGAGAAAATAAATCTTGAATTGTTTTAAAAACAAATTTGTTTCGTTGCCAAGAAATTTATTTATTTTAGTAGCTCGAGTTGAAAATCCTAACGGACACAAGTCAAACGTAAAAAACGGTCGTCGTCCGTTTTTCCTCGTTGTTTATGACGGAAAACGCTGAACGTCAACGTCCGATAAACGTAGTGTTTTTCTCATGGGTCGTCATAAAATTTATCTGGTGGAGCGACGACGAAACAAAGTTTACCACAAGAAATATAGGTTAGGGGGCGCTTTCAGCCATGGATAAACGACGACTTCTTGCCCGGACCTCTCGCCAGATTAAATAAACAAATGACGAACACAATTCACGGTGTGAATTCCAAAGTTTTTAGTTCGGACGGGTGGAATATCTACATCAATTTTTGTTTACTTTCACATACGTAAAAGCACAAAATATTTAAAAAAAATGAAAAAATTTTCATGTGAAAAAGCATTATCATAGATCTTCTTCGTTTCCATTCGAAATTGCAACTAACTCCACAGTATTTTAACAAAAACGAAACGCATTCATCGAATAGGGTCATCTTACGTTCCGAGAAGGCTCAGTTTACCGAAGCCGTAGAATAAAAGTAAACCTCACATTCCGGTAATCTCTTTCAATCTCCTCCGCTCTGCGAGGCATTTGTGAAAATAAACATCTTCGGACTGAACGTGCGGAATCAAACAAAGCGGTTTTACCGCGTCGCATCTCGACGACGAAAACGTTTATACAAAGTCTTGCTGAAATGTACTCGGCGCGAAATAAAACACGGTCGAACGCGTCGACGTAAGGAGATGGAAAATTACTTGGATGGGGCGAACGTACGTCGGAAACGAAGGGGCAGAATTCAATTCTCTTCGGACGATCCAGTAAAAGATAGATATATTCAATCGTGCAGACGCGACCGGAACTACACGACTATCGAAGGGGGCAACATTTATTTTAAGTGGACTCGTGGTAGTACATTTTAACCTTGCACATTAAGCGAAAGATTAAAAGTAATATTGTTCATTTGAGACTAACTACACATTATTCATGACGCAGTGAATAACCCTGCTTGTCAATAATGCAAAGAGAATGAAATAGCGACGCACTTTTTTAAACCTTTCATAATATAAAATATGTTTATAATATAGACATTTCGTGTGCTTTAGTGATAACCTTTTAAGTCCCTATTTAATCTCCCATTCGATGTCCAGACAAACTTTTAAATATCAGCAATGATCTTGCTAATGGGAAGCGTGTTGTGTTTACATAATGAGCGCGATTCATTTCAAATTGTGACATTTCGGTTTGAGATATAAAGCATTTCAATTGTTACAAAAGTGCCATGGTCTCAGACAGATTCTAAAAATCTACGAATTGGCCTTTTATTGAGATTTTCCTTCTTTTTGCTTCACAACAATAACTATAAATGGCGCGGTAATATAAACTTGAGATAATCCTTTGTCCGCAATATTAAGAAAATGGACCAGTCTTCAAATAACTCACATATTTTATTATTATCCCTCGATTTGAATTGTGCATGTTTGGCCATTTTTTGGATCGTTAAATTTCCGGCATCGTTTCCCTTCCATCGCCGTCTTAGTTCAATATGCACTTAAGCCGGATCGTTTCATCTCGAACGTATAATAAAACAAGCGAAATAAATCGAATCGGACGTTTTAAGACGACATTCGGGATATCGAAGCAGCGTCGAACCTCTTTGTTATTTCCAGAAGACCCGAGCCGCACGCACACCATCCCAACGACGACGCCCCCGCCGCCCTCGTCACTCGAATAACTTACAGTGTAGCGACCGATCGGATCGATATCCGTGTTGATTCGCCTTGATGGGGTACGTATATCAGCAACGGGTTGTTCTTGTTTTATTAGAGATGCCGCCGGCGCGCCGCCCCCGCACTGTTTTTCTTTCCCGAGATGTGCTTTCCTTTATTCGAGGAAACGATTTCTTTTCGGGATTTACTTCAGCATGGCCTCGCACCTCGTTTTCTATTGCATCCTTTCCACTCTGCTCGCATTCAAATCGGGTTTTATTTCGCATCGAACGACGCGACGAAATCGTCGAAAAGGTTTTTAGCGGATCGTGAGGTTGGAATCTGCTCGGTGATTCAAAGAAAAAAAAAACGTTCAGCCGTACAACCGTACTTGCGATGTGAAGAAAAATTTTAATCTAAATTCTTCTTGATAAAAAAATGTATTTCAAATACGCTCATTTTAAACAAATAAAGTGACCCATAAAAAATTTAATACATACAGCCTGTTCACGGGAACATTCTACAATAGATAACTTTTTTATTTAAATAGATACAAACTTGGTTAAATGGACAAAGTTTAAGTACCTTGCAATGCGCATTTTGCGCAATAAATTATAAAACAAAAGAACTTCGCGTTGCTAAGATACAAGCACATCTATTAATTTTTTAAATTGAACACCCTGTATATTTTTATATTATTAAGTTGCTCTGGTTGTCTGCTATAATTAATTATAAGACTATTTTTCTCTAAAACCGCTATTAAAAGAATTTTGGAGAAAATAATTTCATTAAAATTATAATAGTGGTAACTAAGTAATTTATAATACATTTCTTTTGTTATTATTGATTTGAGATACATAAGACATATTGGTGCAATTCGAAGCACGAAAAACATTTGTAAAACAACTTGTTGTAAAAGGAGGATAGCAATAGTTCTTTTGCTTTTTGCTTTTTGATTTTTATTATTTATTACTTTATTTTTTAACTCATTAACTAGCGATCCTAGAGAAAAATTGTCTTATAATTAATTACAGCAGGAAATCAGAGCAACTTAAAAATATGAAAATATACAGGGTGTTCAA
>JAFFZR010020173.1:19149-44192 GCA_018397195.1 Lethrus apterus | reverse complement strand
TGAAATTTGCAAAATTATTTTCTCCAAAACTCTTTTCATAGCGGTTTTAGAGAAAAATTGTCTTATAATTAATTATTGCAGGCAACCAGAGCAACTTAAAAATATAAAAATATACAGGATGTTCAATTTAAAAAAGTAATCTGTATGCTTGTATCTTAGCAACGCGATGTTCTTTTGTTTTATAATTTATTGCGAGAAAAGCGCATTGCAAGGTACTTAAACTTTGTCCATTTAACCAAGTTTGTATCTCCTTAAATAAAAAAGTTATTGTAGAATGTTCCCGTGAACAGGCTGTATATACATACATAATCCGGTCCTCTTCGTACCATTAGGGCAGGGCGGAATATCAGTTTTCCGCTGAACCTGAATAGGTGTTCAGCGACAATTTGGAAAGGTTTTATACAGTGAAACACATTTAAACATCTTCTAGTTAAAATAAGCTAAGCGTTAAAATTTCCAGGTTTGCGAAGTGTTCAATTGCAGAAAAAGTTTTGGAAAGTTTGCCTTAGTGTCTCGAGGTTTCTTCTACTTTGTCTATCTTCTTCCTTTCTTTGATTAATTTTTCCATCTCTTCCTACTTTCGCCTTTTTTTGAATTCCATTCTTTTTCGATCTCTTCCAATGTATCTTCCACACTACTCCATTTTCTTCTCGGTCTTCCCCTTCGGTTTTTGCCTTCTGCTTTTTGATTTCCATACTTTTTTCACCCGTCACCCCTCCACCGTCCTTATCAAGTGTCCGAACCATCCCAACCCGACGCATACAGTTTCCTAATATTTTGAATTAGGATTGTGTGACGTCACGTAATTAGGATTGTGTGACGTCACATAATTCGTATTTGCATATGGAATCACAACGTAGATACAATTTCCTAATATTTTGAATTAGGATTATGTGACGTCACATAATACGTATTTGCATATGGAATCACAACGTAGATACAATTTCCTAATATTTTGAATTAGAATTATGTGACGTCACATAATTAGGATTATGTGACGTCACATAATTCGTATTTGAATATGGGATCGCAACGTCCTTATTAGAACCTAAAAACAAGATTATAAATTTGAAAATTTATGCAGAATAAGCATGGATCCTACTTTACAAAATTGGATGAAAATTTTTCGATATTTTTTGTTTCCAAAATCAAAATGATTCTGTTGATACGTTCTTGCATTTGACAGCCGATCGGGGAGAAGTTTCGCCGCCAAATCGAAAAGAAACGCCGCCGGATGTGAATATATATATATATATTTTTTTTTGACTAAAATTAGTTTAATTCAAAAAGAAAATAACTTTCCATATTTTTTGTTTCCAAAATCAAAAATCTATGTTCTAAGTTTTCGTAACTTAACAATACCCGTCATTCTCATGAAGACCTAATCCTCAACTTGCCGTTTTACTTTTCATTCATTCATTTTCATTATCCAACGTAATCTTTACGAACTTTATTATTTAACACTGAATATCTCGGAGTAAATCTTCTAAAAGCAACATCTTTCAAAAACGTCCTCTCCATTATATTCTCCTCGTTTACTCAATATTATTTACATCATAAATCAGCGTTACACACATGTATTAGAGTACAATAGTTTCCTTAAAAATAAAAATTTAATTCCATAAAACATTTCTTGATTTTCAAAGCTCCTCAAAGTTTATCTTTCCATATGTACCAAGTTTATATATATATATATATATATATATATATATGTATAAATTAAATAATTCTTTATAATTATATATATATATACAGAATCATTCTAAAATAGGTCTTATTTTAATAGGTTATAGCTGACCTTGGCCCAAACCCAAATCCAAATCAAATCCGCAAAAACGACGGTTCTATTTTCTTATCTTCTACGATAATTATTAAAACGTACGAATTTTGATGCTAATGCTCTGAGTAACGTTAATTTAATAAAATTGCTTTATGGATGAAATAAAATCAAGCCTGATGACGTGATGAAAATTTTCTCATATAAATATTGTGTCAATTCAAAAGAAGAGCTGTATAATAACAATTTCGCTGAAGAAATTATTTTTGAATATTCTACCTCAAGGTCTAGTATTGAGACCAATACTTCTCGCTGGATTTAACAAAAATCTCATATCAAAATCGATAATTATGCGTTTATTAAAATTTACTAACGTTTATTAACATTTATTAGCAGATTCAAGAATGCACATATTTATTTTATTTTTAAAAATAATTAATTGATTGCACCACATTCCTTTATTACTGTACGTTATAATAAAGGTCTTCACGACGAAGTATTGTATGTTAAACTCCTGTATAAGCCTGAAGAGAAAGGAGTTCAACAGATAATTTACTAAAAATCGCTGTGATAACACAACTAAGTTTATATAAAGCGGTTTGAACCGCGGCCGGTTCAGTCGATACGTTCTTGCATTTGACAGCCGATCGAGGAGAAGTTTCGCCGCCGAATCGAAAAGAAATGCCGCCGAATGTGAGTATTTTTTTTGAACTCCATTTAAAATTAGTTTAATTCAAAAAGAAAATAATTTTTAAACGAAACTTTTTTCATTGTAACAATATTTTTTTTAATTTAAAAAAAGTTTTCTTAACTAAAACATTATTATATTTATTTGTTCGTGTTTTAAATAAATACAAGAAACAAAAACAGATTGTATTTTAGATTAATAATTCAATGACGATTTTTCCCAAATTAACCCCATAAATTTGACTGACGAAAAACTGCATTGCATTCATCACTTTGGTGGTTTAGGATTTTCGTCCTCATCAAAGTAACTCTTAGAAGAAATTCATGATTACTGATGAGTATACCTCATATATTCATCAATCATCATGAATTTCATGAAGAGTTACTGTCATTCCTTCATCATCAGCACAAGTTTTGCAATCTAGTCGGAATGATGTGAATAAGTTTTTTGTTAACTAGTTTTCTGACCATCTGTTTTATTAAATGTCTGATTAACTACTTGATTAACTATTTTTTTAATGTATATCTGATGAATTATTGTTGTCTAATTAATTATTTAACTGTTTACTTAAGCAACTGTTGATCAACCCTTAATGAGGCTTTAGGATTAGAACCAAAATAACTGATTTCTTTATTAACTGATTATCTGATTAGCTATGTTAATAACTGGCTGAATAAATCATTTATTGACTAATTGATTAACTGTTTATCTAAATAATTAAATAACCCTTGCTGACGATTTACAATTTATATTATAATGTCTGTCTGATGTCCCTGATGTCTGATGACACCATATTATTAATTGTCCAATCAAGGTCAAGTCAAGCTATAAAATAGTTAGCCAAGTCATTATTAAAAAAGTAGGTCAGGCAATTGAGAAGACAGTTGATCAATTTATAAATAATTTACTGAGCCACATCAACAAATATATTCCGAAAAAGTAAGCCAAACAATCGATCAATTACTTGATTAGTTAATTAGTTAATCAGACAAGTGCTGATTACCTGATTTTAACCATTTTTACTGTCTTATTTTAACCATTTTTACTGTCTGCTGATTACCTGATTTTAACCATTTTTACTGTTTGCCTGATTAACTAATTAACTAATCAAGTGATTGATCGATTATTTGGTTTACTTTTTCAGAATATATTTGTTGATGTGGTTCAGTCAATTATTTATCAACTGATTGATCATATCAATTGCCTGATCTAGTTTTTTACTGATGACTTGGCTAACTATTTCATGGCTAGACTATCTGCTGAACTGTTTTATTAACTAACTAATTAGTGTTCATTGACCGTTTCTTAATTTTTTTACAGTTTATTTGTTGATGTGACTGATTAAGAGTCCCAACAATTACTTAATCATACTGATTAACTGTTTTTTGTTTATCTCTGTACAATAGTTATATGTAATTAACTACATATATTGATGACTTTCTGTTTGACTATTTTATTGATTACCTGCTTGTTCAAACCAGCTTGGTCTACTCATCCAATGTCGACCAACCTGCTTTTTCATAAAGTTTCAATTCCAACCTCAACCCTTTCCTTCTACCTTTTTCTTTCCTGAACCTCATCACCTTCGTTTTTCTAGTATTCAACTTCCCCTTTTTTCCAAGTACCTATCTTGCCTGACTGATTATTTTTATTAATCATTTACTAACTTACCGTCCGATTAACTGTCCCAACAATTAATCTTTTGATTTTTATGTTTTATCTCTCAAAATAATTATATGTAATTAAATATATTGCTGAGTTTCTGTCTGACTATTTTATTCATTACCTGCTTGTTCAATTAATTAAATATTCAATTGTTTAATTTTTTTGTGTAAGTAAATTTCTTCTTGATCAACTATGTTTATTTTCACTGGTTATGTACAGGACGTTCTTTTAAATACTTTTAATAATTGATAAAACAAGTCATCGCCGCACGCAAAACACTCTTGTTTCCTTACTATTGCTATTCATCATTGGATAGAAAATAAAATTAGAAAAATATTGTTTGTTTGGAAAATGAATCAAATTGTGTTTTTTGCAGCAAAAATCTGTGAACTCGAGACCATCGCTGAGGGTCGCGATTATCGGTCAGAGCGTTTTTGCAGTGGATGTTTTCAATCGAGTGCTTCAGCGTGGACATACTGTAGTTGGAGTGTTTACAATACCGGACAAAGGAACCAAAGAAGATCCATTAGGTAACGATCCTTTTTCGATTTTTTTTTTTTTTATGGAAATACCAAGGATTTTTGATTAGAATGTGGAAAATCAGCAAAATCACAATATTTAATCGGCAAGCACCATCAACGTGGTGGGAATTTTTTCCCTGATTTACACCTTTTGATTGACGTTCTGATTATGTGACATTTTCAATAAATTTCGAAATATTTTTTTTTGCATAAAAAGCATATAATCTTTTTTTCTGAAAAAATATGGCTTCTATTGTACAAGTTTTTGGACGGTTATTGCACAAAAAATAACCTTTTGATCCCGGGTGACAATTTGATTCTTATTACGCAATTTGGTTCACAACCTCGATAAATAATTTTTGCAACAAGATAGAAGCAGTTTTTATTTTTAAAACAGAGGCCGGTTTCTTATCACTTATCACAAATTGAATTTGCGAAATAATTAAACAATTTCTAAATTCTTTTGCATGCTAGAATTATTATCTTTTTTTTTTTTTTTTGAAAAGAATGTACTCCGTAAATTATGAATAGTAATTTAAAACTGAAACCTCAATTTGAAAAATTTCAGGGGTCACTGCATGGCAGGCAGGAGATAGAATTGTACAGTCATGGTCAAAGGAAATGTCAATGTACCAATAAAAATAAAACGCGCGTCGAGTTTAAAATGAACGGAAGGGTTGGCCGTATTTAAAAAGGATCTGTTTAAAATTAATTTATTCTAAAATTTGTGTTACTCCAATGTAATCCCGAGGACGAAATTTGCCGTTAAATTCGACGTGAGTTTCGGTTTTATTGGTACGACATTTCCTTTTGACCATGATTGTACATTCTATCTCGTAAATTTTCCAAAGACGTCGTGGGTCGTGAGCAACGTTTGTATAATTGTATGGAAGTTGGGGGGAGGCTATTTCCAACAATTTCTCAAATAAATCTTGACTGTTTTCTAACTAAATTGTCGTTTCTGTTTTGTAACTTAGTTATTTTGACAAGCTAATTTCTCGAAAATGAATCGATGGATTTTAAAAATTGATACACCGTTGAAATGCAAATTACGCAAGCTTTTAAATGAGGTATCACTCAACTCCTAGTGTAATTTAAGAATAATAGGGTTGGCACCCTTGCGGCTAGGGGGTTGAAGATATGACGATGATTTTTTCTCCAAAAGTTGTCCCCCATCGATCTAAAGTTTACGTGTTTCAGCGATTTTAAGGAAAAAATTTAGTTTCTTAGATATTGAGGATGTTTCGTTTTACCGCGGACACCTGTATACAGGATGTTCTAATAACTTTGTTACTACTAAAGATACGATGTTGGTTAAATTACCGAAGTGGTAGCGTTTTATCTTCTGATTGCGATGGTAAAATTTTAAAAACAATTGAACTTCGCGTTTTCGAGATATTAAAAAAAAACAACATTTTTTAAAATGGAATACCCTGTATATTTATGTAGCAGTGGGTAGAAAATGAAATTTCGTCGTAGCTCATTTGTTTTTCATTTTTGGGATATAGTAGTATAAGAAGATTTTGTGCAAAATTTTATTTTCTACCCACTGCTACATAGATATACAGGATATTCCATTAAAAAAAATGTTGTTTTTTTAATATCTCGAAAACGCGAAGTTCAATTGTTTTTAAAATTTTACCATCGTAATCGGAAGAAAAAACGCTACCACTTTGGTAATTTAACCAACATCGTACCTTTAGTAGTAACAAAGTTGGCAATAGTGCCGACTTCAATTTGAACATCCTGTATATCAATAAATCGTTTTCAATGTCGTTTTGCAGCGAAAGCCGCGAAAGAAAACGACGTGCCAGTCTTCAAGATCAAATCTTGGCGCAAAGCCGGAAAACCCCTACCCGACGTCCTGAAGACCTACACCAGCGTCGACGCCGAACTGAACGTCCTACCCTATTGCTCGCAATTCATACCCATGGAGGTAATCAACTATCCGCGATTGAAAAGCATTTGTTATCATCCGTCGATTTTGCCGAGACACCGAGGAGCAAGCTCGATAAATTGGTAAGACATCAAATGGCCTTCTATGGCGTAATTCATCTACTTATACCAAAGGTGTAGACGTGGTCATTTCCTTTTCTCCATCTCTTTCCGTCTTAAGCTATTCTCTTTGCTCAGTTACAATCGTTAGTGCCTTTCTCCCTTGTCAGCCTCAATCTTCTTTCCCATATAACCTTTCTGCGTTCTTTTATCCGACTTGTGTGTCCCGTGGGTTTAAATTTTTGTTGATACATTTAATCCATTTTAGGACGTTGATATGCGGTGACAAAGAAGCCGGTTTTTCCATATTTTGGCCCGACGACGGGCTAGATACCGGCCCGATCCTGCTGCAAGAGCGCTGCACGGTAGAAGAAGACGACACGGTCGACAGTCTGTATAAGCGCTTCATGTATCCCGTAGGGGTTGCTTCCGTCGCTCGAGCAGTCGATATGGTCGCTGATGGTACCGCTCCGCGCGAAGAACAAAGCGAAAAGGGCGCTACCTACGACGCCATGTTGAACAAACCGGAATTGCAAAAGGTAAATTATAAAATTAGACGTCGAGTAGTTATTTACTCCAACATCAAGTCGTTAATTTTTATTTTATTTCTAATCGAACATTGACAACCTGCGGGATATACAGTCATCAAACACGTAATCCTAATCCCAAGGGTTAAGAAATTATAAATTCACCGCATCTTCAAAATTGGGAGGTGAATGCAAGACAGAGACATCGGTACAGTCTCTGTCTTGCATTCACCTCCCAATTTTCCACGTGCAGCTTTTCTAAATCCATCCTTACTGATTATTTCGGAGTATTCCTCTCCGTCTGTCTTCACTTATTTCCTTTTTCATGGTCGCCTTCAGTCGCTACTCTCCGGTAATCTCCCCACATGTTCCAGCCATCTTGTTCTCCGAGCTTTAATCAATGGAATGATACCTGATTGGTTGAACAGATTCATAATGTCTTCATTTGTTCTTCTATGGAAGGTGCCGTCTTCTATTGCTTCATTTTCTTCTCCTCTCTGTGTTATTCTGGCTCCTAAACAGATAAAGCCAGCTACTGTCTTCTTCCCATATAGTGTTATCGTTATCAACTTTTGCTCATAGTTATCTCCCATTTTTATTTCAATTATGTGGGTCGTTAGTGACCGGAAACCATCGGATAGTCCGATTCTTCATCTTAATTAGTAATTCTTAATTTCTCATCGATAATTTTGATTTCAAACCTTTCAGATCGATTGGACCAAATCCGGTCAACAAATACACAACTTCATACGAGGAATGGATTCCGTTCCGGGAGCGTCCTGTCGAATTAAGTTACCTGGCTCGGAGGACTACCAAGAGGCGTTTTTATTCGGCTCGTCGATGTGGAAACGGGCAAAGCCGGAAGGCACGAGCGTAGAAATCGACGGATCAGTCGACAGCGTAATTCACGAGGACGGCTTGGTAATAAGCGGCGCCGACGGTACCTTCGTCAACGTCAAACGGATTAAAATCAACGGACGCGTGAAAATGGCTTCGGATTTGGACCGCGTCTCGCAACAGATAAAAATCGATTACACCGAAGAAGAAAAGATCATGCTCGAATCGACGAGGAAGATATGGGAATCGATTCTGAACGCGGAGGTCGGCGACGATACCGATTTGTTCGCTTCCGGGGCGGGATCCATGGATGTTGTAAGGTAAGAACTAAAAGAGTAAAATTAAAACTTGCCGTGAAATTTTTCTCGAGGAAGCGTATCATCGATCACGCGATTCGAAAACGTGGTTCATAAATCTCTTGTGTTGAATAGGTTGGTGGAAGAAGTCAAAGAGCTCTTTAAAATCGAAATGGAAAACGAAGATGTCTTTATGGCGCCGGTTTTCGACGAATTTTGTCTTCTGGTGATACGAAAAAGTCGAGGTGGTGGCGATGCCGTCCAAGAAATCGAATATCGCGGCGTGGAAATCAAAGCGAACGGAATGAACATCAGAGTGCCGTGTCAACTCTTCATCAATGGAGAATTCGTCGATGCAGAAAATGGTAGAACTACCAAATCGTTCAACCCGACAGACGAGTCGGTAATTTGTGAGGTAATTCAATCCGTCGATAAAATAGTTTTTATTATGTTGTTACGTTTCCTTCAGGTACAATTGGCATCGGCTAATGACGTTGCTAAAGCGGTGACGGCGGCTAAAAGGGCTTTCGAAAATGGAGAATGGAGCAAAATCAGTGCAAGGGAACGCGGTCAACTACTTTATAGGTATGTACAAAAAAAATGAGAAGAAGTTGAATGACAAACTTCAAATGACAAAAAAGTTAAATTATTCCAAGATATTTGAAGCATCAGTATTATAGGTTAACAGTTTGTACAGGAACTTAACTCCAGCCAAAACGAAAAAGAGCACATCCCAAAATCGTTTTTAAAACGGACTTGCAACTCGCAACCAAATTCTACATGTCCAACCTAACACCTCAAACCAACCCAACTGAAAACTGTCAAACTAAACCAATTAAATCGAACCCAACTTAACATACCAAACATTGTGGTGGATTTTGAGGCGGAGGTAAAGATGGAGGCAGATAACATGTCCGTATTACTAACAAAAAAATGAGAATGTACAATGGTGGTCTCTTTTACACTCAGATGTTTTGCTAACTTTTACCTTTACCTGATGTTCGAAGTGTACGAAGCAACTTAAGCCCTTTTTCGTGATCCGGCACCTCCCTTCGAAGGGTTGTGTGGGATTTTGACGGTAGCGTTGGTAGAGGCCACGAGAGATCAAAAGTCGCAAATCGTACTCACCACCCCGTTCTTATAATTTTCTCAAAACCAAACCCAAAACCGTCCGTATCAGTATTTCCAAGTTAAAATTTTTAAAGTTTAAGCTGCCACCATTAACTCGGAAGCCAAAACGTCTGACCAAAACTCAATCCTTACCAAGAATTAATTCTTTCTAATGTCGACTCTCAATTTCTCGATGAAGGTGTGCAATTCCAAAATAAAACATAAACAGTTTTAATTAACTAAATTTAATAATAAAAGTATTTAAATGTATTATAAAAATTTACACCTTCGATAATCATAAAAAAAAAAAAACATAAAGTAATAGAATTAATCAAGTTTACAAAACTAAGTTGAAGAGAGTATTCTACATATGATTTACAAAAATAAGGCATTTCACTTAAAGATCGTTTATTCTGATGAGAGTTTCAGTGAAAGGATGGAATAAGTAATGTGATAGGTATGGAAATGTGGCAGATACCCCATGGAAGGCAGAAAGTTTGAAGGGAGGGAGAACAGCACAACCAGAAAGAAGAGAAAATTAAAAAAAAATAATGGGCAGGAATCCTGCTCAGATTCACGGTGAGGGATTTAAAAATGATGCAGAGGTATTTGGTAAGAAGATGATAAATGTAAACAAAACGACTAAAAACGATTACATTGATGGAAAAAGGAGAAACAAAGGTAAGAGAGATTAAAATGGAACTGTGAGATAATAAATAGGGAGGAAAATGGGTGTGCTTAGGTTGTGTGTTAAGGGACAATGGACGTGAGATCCGTCTGTAAAAAAAGCATAAATGGAAACGAGAAGAAAATGAAAGTTGAAAACAGAATGGAGCAGGAAAAAGGTGATAGCCGATGTAGTAGAAATTGTCGAGCGTGGAAAACAAGGAAGGTGTAATGAAATACGGAATTGAAGGTATAAAGAATGCTATATGGAGATTTGTGTTTGGGTAGGAAGCTTATATATTTAGATGGAGGAAGAACATCATCATCATATAAACCTGAGATTTAGATGTGGAAATAATGAGAAAGGAAATAAGTACTAGATAAAGAGGATAGAGAGAAAGTTCTATAATGAATGAATACATATGATAACGCAATGTTGGGGAGCGAATTTAAAAGATGACAGAAATTGTAAATGGATTAAGAAAAAAAGCCAAAACATATAATGAATTATTTTTAATTCTTGCCAATTGGGTTGGTTTCGCTCCGTAATGGAAAATTACAATGAAATATTTTATTTTATTTGTAATTATATAAAAAACATACGATTCGTTTAATTTGTTTCAAAAGGGCACCCAATGGCCGATCTGTATCCTCCACTGGATTAAAGACACTAACGACAATGCAAGTTTTTTTATATGAAAAAAGAAGGTGTTTTTTTTTCTTTCGTGTAAAAATTCTAACTGAAGCTTCTGTAGGAATCACTTCTCTTATGGAATAATAAAAAAAATCAGAAATAAACGCGTCACCTTGTAAGTTTCATGTTTAACACCATAAAATTATTTTTAAGGAATATTATGGTTCGCAATTACTTTTTAATTACATTTCATTTACATAATTAAATTTCGTATCTGTTGCGTGAAAAATAACTAAACTTGTGTGTGTCAGGCTTGCCGATCTGATGCAACAACACAAAGAAGAGCTGGCGACAATAGAGGCTGTCGATTCGGGCGCCGTTTACACCTTAGCCCTGAAGACACACGTTGGCATGAGCATCGAAACGTGGAGGTATTTCGCCGGTTGGACGGACAAAATCCAAGGCACCACCATACCCATTTCGAACGCAAGACCCAACAAAAATTTGACGTTCACGAAGAAAGAACCAATCGGGTGAGTCAAACGACAAAATAAAACGTGTCTAAACAAACAAAATATATATATATATATATATATGCAGCGTTTGCGGTCTGGTAACGCCGTGGAATTATCCACTGATGATGCTGTCCTGGAAGATGGCCGCTTGCCTGGCTGCGGGAAACACGGTGGTTATAAAACCTGCCCAAGTATGTCCACTAACCGCACTGAAGTTTGCGGAACTTTCGGTTAAAGCCGGTATACCTCCTGGTGTCATTAACGTCGTCACTGGGACAGGTAAGTCGAAAATACTCCACGTTTCAAAATGCATAATATTGATTTTTAGGTACGATAACCGGAAACGCCATCGCCGGCCACTCCGACATTAGAAAATTAGGTTTCACCGGCAGCACGGAAATCGGTCAGGTCATCATGAAATCGTGCGCCGAATCCAACCTGAAAAAAGTCTCTCTCGAATTGGGAGGAAAATCACCCCTAGTTATATTCGCCGATTGCGACCTCGACAAAGCCGTGCGATTGGTACGTTCGAAAATTCATCCGGTAGCCTCGAATAATACGATTTTCGCAGGGAATGCAAAGCGTGTTCTTCAACAAGGGGGAAAACTGCATAGCGGCCGGGCGAATATTCGTCGAAGAAAGCATATACGACGAATTCACTTATAGGGTCGTTCAGGAGACGAAAAAGATGGCCGTCGGCGATCCTTTGAGTAGATCGACGGCGCATGGTCCACAGAACCATCTGGCGCATTTGGAAAAATTGCTGGAGTTTGTGGAAAAGGGCGTTGAGGAGGGAGCGACGCTCAGATATGGAGGAAAACGGCTGAAAAGACCCGGATATTTCTTTGAACCCACCGTTCTGGCCGACGTTGAGGATCATATGTTCGTGGCGAAGGAAGAGTCATTTGGACCTATCATGTGCGTTAGTAAATTCGATAACGGGTGAGTAAAAAAATAATTAAGTAATTAAAACAAAATTTGGTCATTGAGCCACTGTGGCCATTAAAGATATAAATCTTAGATCATCTTTTCCAGCACATTTTATATAAAGGCTAACTGGCTTTAGTGTGTTATTTTCTTGTCCTCCAGACATTTTTTGTAATCAAATTCGGAAAGAGCCCTCGTAAACTTGGTAACCGTCTAACAAATGTTCTAAACAATTTCGACACCAAGATGTAAATTTTTTGTAATACTTTTTCATTCTTTTTCTTAATAGCATTAAACTTAGTAAAAATTTCATGTCAGTCACTAAAAATAGATCACATACAGTTGAGTTCCAAGTTCAAATAATAATCAATAAGAGAAAAATCAGCCAGGTGGTTTCCAAGTTATGGTGGCAGCATAATTTTTAAAAATTTTACTTGGAAGCATCGGAACGGAAGGCTAACGTGTAGTTGGGTTTTTTCGGAGAAGATCATAAGAACGGGGTGATGAGCTCGATTAGCGACTTTTGGTCTCGCGTGACCTTGGCCAACGCTACCCAAAAATCCCACACAACCCTTCGAAGACAGGTGCCGGAGCAAGCAAAAAGGGGCTTGAATCGCGCAGTGCATGTCAAATATTAATTAAGGGTAAAATTCGCAGTAAGAGGTTAAGTGAAAAAGGTACCACCCCCCGTCGGTTTCTTACATCCTTGCAAAAACATTAATTTCTAAGCATTACAATTGTATTATACAAAGTATTGAACAAAGTATTATTATGTTTCCCTCAATTATCTTTAACTAGCTAATTTTTATTTTTAGTGACATTGAAGGTGTTTTAAAACGAGCGAATGCGACGGAATACGGTCTGGCTTCCGGTGTCTTCACAAAAGACCTTGCTAAGGCATTGCGTTTTGCGGAAAGGATCGACGCCGGTACCGTTTTCGTCAACACGTATAATAAGACCGACGTGGGCGCCCCATTCGGTGGCTTCAAACAGTCAGGCTTCGGCAAGGATCTTGGTAAGTTCACAGTAAATGGATCTGGAATGCAAATTACTATCTATCGTTTCAGGACAAGAAGCACTGAACGAATATCTCAAGACTAAATGCGTGACTATTGAATACTGATCACAACGATTGTCTTTGATTCGTCAATTCTTGTATATATATTTGTTAAATCTGCTGTTTGTTTAGTTTTTCGACAATAAACCTGTTAATTTTGATTTTTGTTAAATTTCTGTTGAAATGAACTTGCGAAAAAGAAGAAGAAACAAAAAGTGGTTCTTTGGCAAAAAAATGTATATATTTATTAATTGTCTACTACACATTGTACAAAATAAAAACAATTTTAAATTAATTACTGCTATATGCCTGATTAATGTTAAATTTTATATATTCCTCAGGTTATACACACAACAAAATGTAAAACGTTAATTGATTCTGATTTGACTTATTGGAACTTTATATTACAACAAGTGGATTATTTCAAACTATTTAACAATTGTTTTGTTTCTTCCGGAGTTTTAAAACAATAATAGGTTCATTGCACGAAAGGAACTCTTTTCCCAAAGACAGAACAATATTGAGGAAAACAGTACAAGAAATCAACTAAATTAAAAATGTGCATTAGTTGACCTTAAAAAAAATATTAATTACTTAATTAAATTATTCGTAAAAAAAGCAATGAAGGAACAAAATTTACGCCGAGGACGTTCAAGAAAATTTATGTGATTCATGCGTGATTGTATGTAGAATATTATGTTACTCATTTCACAAACATTAACGTAAAAATCAATTTTCTTAATAAAATACTTTACCCCCTCATTGTTACGCCACTGTTTGTTCAGACATAATGGCCAGTTCAGCCGGGTGATTGCTTGGCCAACGTTATGACAGGAACCAATTGAATGCAAACTAAATGACGGTACGTTGACGTTCATTGGCTGCTGTCATAGCGCTGAACTAGCGCTGACCCTGGCCAATTTTTAATAAATTTATTTGCATATACCGCTGATATATTGGTTATGAAATATTATAATTTACATTTATGGATATGGTAAATTATTTCACGGCGTTATTAATAATCATGAACATGATTAATGCATTAAAAATCAATTTCAGTGCGTTGAGTTGCCTGCCTGATTCATAAATCAAATTTAATTAAAGCTGATGTCACAGCCAATGTTCTTAAGCAGTGGTTAGTGATAAGTTGCCATTTTAACAAAGAAAAAGAATTTAATTCTATTGCTGTTTGAATATGCGGCGTTGGGTGTGACGTCTTGTTTATTTATTGCAGATTATTTACAAGTACAAATAATTAATGAATGAAATAAATCGGAATAAACTGTTCAATGAACTTCTCTTGTTAAGATTTACGTGAACGATAGAAATTAATACATTAAGCACTTCTTAGGTTATAATAACAACAACACTTCACAGGTTTGTTATTATTTATTTATGTCGATTGTAAATTTCTCTTATTGATGTTTATAATGAACTGTATCATAAAACTCGATGTAGTTTTACAAAAATAAAATTATTAATAAAAATTGGTCTTTCGATTTGCAGGTATGCCATCTCTTCGAAAACGTGTAACGAGTTACTTTAGACAGCTTTCGTTTCACAATGAACCACGAGAAAAACGGTTAAACGTCAATGAGAATTCTTTCGTTACCAAATATTTACAAGGGTATGTTTGATTATTTGCTTATGTTTGTCGTTATCACTTGCTTAACACGAAAAATAACTATAAACGAACACAAAAGATGTCATGTTTAAATTTTTCTTTGTGTTATCTAGGAATTTATTTTCATTTGAATATTTTGATTAAATTGTCAAACAACGGTAATATGTAATATTTAGCTGATTTGCTAGTTATATGTTTATGAATCATAATCCGAAACCACAAAGAAATATGTAGTTGAAAACATTGGCCATGTTCAGCCGGAAGACTGCTAGGTCAGCGCTATGACAGCAGCCAATTGAATGTCAACTAAGTGACAGCACATTGGCGTTCAATGGCTGCTGTCATAGCGCTAACCCCGGCTGAACATGGCCATTGACATTTTTAAGAAGATACTTCAATGAAGCCTTTGTTTTTTTCTTTTGTTTTTCATTATTTTTATTTTATAATTTAAGGCAAATAAAAATCAAGGATGGTCCAGCGGTCATATCGGGAAAAAATCCGTCTGATTTGCCGAATTTCCATCTCGGAATATACAACACTGGTCCTGATACAGTTATTGGATGTTACACTGGCCCGAACGGAGGATTATCAACAGTCAAGCGAACTGAAAAGCATCTTTCCATCACCGACGCCGATATAGATTTTATCGATACTCAAGAAGAAAACGGTAAGTGTAGACATTTTATTTGTTTCTCGCAAAGAGTACGTAAAATTCCAAAATTTAATATTTTGTCCACTGTTTATGTAGCGACAGTAGAAATTGATAAAAAATGTCTGAATCGTTCCGTCCCCATCGATAACACGACGATGATCATAAAGGTCGGTGGACAAGAATACTTTGTAACTAGTCGCAAGCACCAACAGCCGAAAAGTCACAGTCTCGGCAGCCTATCGGATATTCACGTAAATGTCGATAAAACGGATCCCATCGACAAGAACGATAGTATAAAATCATTAAACATTGTCACGACAAATGAAATTGGCGAAAACCTATGTGATTTAAATAATTGTGATAAAAATAAAAGTGTAACAAAATCAAGAAAATTGAATAACGATTCCAGCCAGAGCAAAAAAGTTTGTAAGACATCCAGTCAAAAAGACTTTAGGCGTTGCAGTGCAACTAGACCACGTAGCGACAGTAATACTAGTAGAAAAAAACCCAACGAGATAAAACACAAAGATCCTAAACAGAGGCACAGTTCAGTTGAAAATCATAATCAGTACAAAGACAGATCAAAAGCTACAAATGCTTTTTCGGATAAAAAAAATACTAAAATCAACGAGTTGGAAAAAAGCGAGAAAAGCATCGACGAACATGAAGGAACTTATTCGATATCGAAGTCGAAAAGTGAAGGCAATCCGTTTCAGCACCGAAAGAAGGGAAAGATTATTAGAATAATGCAACGACCGACTAGTACCGGTAATGTTATCGGCATGATGTTTCTGCTGGTTATTTTCACTGCATTGTGTCGTGATTTTTGTTTTTCTTCGTTACGTTATTAATTTACTTTAATTTTGCATTTATAAGTAGTTAGACTGTTTTAGGTTTTTTTTTTTTTTTTCATTTTTGTATGTTTTGTTATTGACTAATATTTTTAATGGGAAAATGCCGAAATATCGACGTGTTATACATTAGAACTATATACACCATGTTGATTTAAATCTGCGACATAGGGATTTTACATGTAAAACTATTGCAAATATTATCTCCCGTGATTATTTTAGATGAACATTGAAAAGGCAAAAGTTGTTCAGAATTAAAAGCTACATGTAATTCACTAGTTAGTTTCGTCAAATATGCAGAGAATTTTCTTAAAATCGATAAATAATGTACTATAAATTAATGAATTTATTTAATAGTGTCTGGCCATGACTTTCTAGAAATAAATTATAAAACAACAGGCGTCATATTACTTTTCAAAGAGGCACATATTGATTACAAATTAAAGTTTTCTTTCAGAATCTTCCTGAAATTTTTCATAACAGGCAACGTAAGAATGTGGCCATTCACCGTTTCCTGTTTCCATTTCTAAAATAGGATTCTAAAAGAAAAGCTTTGATTTGTTTGGACAACGTTGTTGACAAACGTCAATTTGACATTAAGAAATAAATAGTGGTTTAAGTAAAGACATGTCGACTTTTTGTTCATGGCTTACTTACGCTGTACATTATATATTGATTTTAAGAATATTTTCTACATATTTAACAAAACTAACTAGTGCATTACATGTAGCTTTTAATTCTGAACAACTTTAGATGTTGATCTAAAATAATCACAGGAGATAATATTTGCAATAATTCAATTTTACATGTAAAATCCCTATGTCGCAGATCTAAATAAGTCACTGATACGAACCTAGCTTTTTGTTTGGATGGGGGAGGGCATTCTCAAATTTTCTTATGTCTTCGACAAAAAGATAGGGGGTTACCGTTAAAAAAAAACGTCGATGACGTCATTACTCAAAAACAAATGAAAGTCGACTATCATGCAGAAATGTTTATTTTTATCAAATAAAATCGAGCAGTTCGAGGATTTTTCCCAAAATATTTTATTTCGCTTTTACTGTATTTATTCCATATTTTAGGCGCGCATTTAAGTTTTTGAAAATTTAGCATAAATCAAATTTCCAAAACTTATTAGATTAGACCATGTGTAATTTTTTTTTTTCATTAAAAAATGTTCCCTTTGAACTAATCTCAATTCTGACATACAACTTAATCTTTTTAATCTATTTGTCTCGGATACAAGGTACCAAATATGTATCTTTTGTACAGGATGACTGACGCTGGCACTGTAACTTGTTTAGTTTTTATCCAATTTGAACAAATGATACATCAAATGAAATTACTGTACAAACACTTTGACATGGACTAAGTTAATGTTTTCTTGCGTCCAGTTTTTGACAGATGACAGACAGCTTTCTTTTTTCAAATTGCACTGTATATATTTTTTTATGCATTCTTATAGAGATTTTTTTTCTTAATATAAAAAGGTAAACAACCATACCCATATTTTAAACAAAAGTCTAGAAATTAAGGAATTCATATATAAAAATTTTAAATCAAGTGATCAAAGGAAACAATAGGAAAAGTCTTTCCAAAGACGATTAGTGTTAACGTGTGGTGTGGCATTTTGGGAGATAGACTAGTAGGTCCCTTTTTTATTGACGGCGGTCTTAATCAAGAAAAGCATGATGCTGTATTAGCAAACAAAAGAGACGCTTTTTTGAATGAATTGCCACTAGCAGTGTTGAACAGAATAATGTTTCACCAGGATGGTGCCACACCACATAATGCACGCATAAATGTTACATTTTTAAGTAATCATTTTGGTAATCGATGGATAGGAACTTGCGGATCAATTCGCTGGCCGGCTAGATCCCCAGATATGAATCTGTCTCCAAGACAAAGTTTATTTTACCCCTCCGGATACTCTAGAAGTTTTACGGAGAAGGATAGTGGAAGTTTTTTTACTGAATGCGACGATGGACGTTTCTGGTCGGTGTCGACAGTTTTTTATTGCTAATTTTGGTTATTAGGTTTTTGAATTTTTAATTATTTTTCAATAAAAATATATTTTATTTTTAACAAAAGGATATTCAGAAAAAAATCCCTATAAAAATGCATAAAAAAATATACAGGGTGGGATTAAAGTATGGAATATTTAAAAAAAAAGCAAACTCAACCGGTTTTTTAAAAAAAAGCTGAAACAGGTCGATTTTAGATTTTAAAAATACACATTAATACGTGCGATTCACCTTCCGATTTTCATTTGTTTTGTAGGTATGACGTCATCGCAAAAAAAATAAATGACAACATACATTTTGTTTAGTGGAATCCGATAGTGATTTGTCTACCCTTTATGACCGTGGAAAAAATCATAATGTTGCACTAAAAAAATTCTGAGAAAAATCGATCTGAAAATTTAATGTTGATATCCTAGATAACAATAATTCAGACCATGAACGTTACGTAAATTTCTTGTTGAAGTACCTTTCGTTTTTATCTTAAAACCTTTGTGGCGTATTGAATAATCAAGATACCATGATAAATTGATAATAATATAATAATGTACAGCTCGATTTTTCTCAACATTTTTTTTTATGCAACCTTATGATTTTTTTGCACGGTCATAAAGGGTAGAAAAATCACCATCGGCACTAAAAAAAATGTATCCCGTCATTTAATTTTTTTTGTGATGACGTCATAACTACAAAACAAATGACAGTCTGAAGGTGAATCGCACATATTAATGTGTATTTTTAAAATCTAAAATCGACTTGTTTTAGCGTTTTTTAAAAAACCGGTTGAGTTCGCTTTTTTAAAAAATATTCCATGCTTTAATCCCACCCAACATTACATTTTCAGATTTTTCTCAGAATTTTTTTAGTGCAACCTTATGATTTTTTTGCACGATCATAAAGGGTAGACAAATCACTATCGAATTCCACTAAAAAAATTTATGTCATTTAAATTTTTTTGTGATGACGTCATAACTACAAAACAAATGAAAGTCGGCAGGTGAATCGCACATAATATGTATTTTTAAAAAATAAAATCGATCTGTTTCAGCGTTTTTTAAAACACCGACTGAGTTCACTTTTTTTTAAATATTTCATACTTTACTCCCACACTGTATACAGGGCAATTTGAAAAAAGAAAGTTGACTGTCATCTGTCAAAAACTGGACGCAAGAATATTAATTTGGTCTATGTCAAAATATTTGTATAGTGATTTCATTTGATGTATCATTTGTTCAAATCGGATATAAACTAAACTAAGCAAGATACAGCGTCCAGGATTTTCGTCAGTCACCCTGTATATAAATGTTTCCCAGCTCCGATTTAATATAAGGTTTTTTTTCCTAGCATGATAAAGCATGTGTTAATAATAAACTCGAGAGTGAATTTATTTTTATTTCATTTGTATATTAAAACTGTATGCTTATTTATATTTTATTTAGCATAAGACTTTGTTTTGTTTGGTTATTTATCATCATATTTTTCTAGCCAGTGCTACAACTGATCCGATCGAATTGGAAAACATACTGCAAGACGACCTGCTACTCCCTGAAGAATGGAACAGGAAAACCGACCACGTATACGGCATTTCTGATTCCCTGTACGACACAAACCAAATAACAAAGACGAAAAACGGCGATCCCATAGCAGATTGTTTTGGAATTGTGGCAAGGAATGATTCTGCGATATTAGCAGTTGCGGATGGCGTAAATTGGGGTAAGATCTCGATTGTATTCACGACGTTTTCAATTTATTTTTGTTAGGTGAAAAGGCATCCATCGCTGCAAAATCGGCCATCCACGGTTGTCTTCACTATCTAAACAAAACCATTTTTAACGACGTGAAGAATTTCGAAAATCTCATCAAGAGCGACTCGAGCGCTAAATGTGAAACGCCGTTACACGAAACGCACATAACAAACACTCAAGAGGTGTTTGTCTGCCTACTTAGAGCGTTTAATTGTGCTCACGATTTAATACTCGAGAACAATGGAATGTTGACCACGTTGACTGTCGCCGTGATATTACCTCTAAAACAAACTAGTATAGAAACAAAAGACACACACCAAAAAAGTCATACAACACATGGTAAACCTCAAGATAATAAATCATCAACAAACGAAGTGAATTTCATTTGTTGCGTTTGCAACGTCGGCGATACCTTAGCATACGTTTACTCACAAAAATACGGAATTAGAGAACTAACAAAAGGTAACGTTGCACTTGGCTTGTATTTTATTTCATTTATTTTTTTTAGGATCTCACGACATACACTGCAACCGAGATATGCGGGATGCATTGGGTGCTTTAGGCCCTGTTGATGGTATAAATCCGGAACTGAGCAACTTAACGCTTTCAATAACGAAAATACAAAAAGGTGACATCGTCTTGGTGGCAAGTGATGGTTTGACGGATAATTTTGATCCAAACGTTTGCAAATTCACGGTTAATTCAAACTTAAACGATCCCTTGAAATCGAAAAGACCACATTCGAATCAATCGCATAGAAATAAAGAGAATAAACAACCCGAACAGCAGAAAAAAGTCGAAAAAACCAGGGAACCAAAAAAAATCGAAGAAAAAAACAAACCGCCCATCAAACCTCCACGAAGAAACTATACCAAACACAAAGATAACATAAGTAGGTCTTCTGAAGAAAGAAGATCCAACTCTGAAGAAAGTAACAGGACCAAAGAAAGTAATTCTAAAGTGGACGAGTCGTTGAATGCAACGATACATATCGTAGAGACGTTGGATGCAAATTTTGATCAACCAAAAGTAGACAAAAATCAAAGGGATTTGAATTCAGATTTAAGCAATCCATTAGTGGCACAGTTTATGCGAGAAAATTCCATTAATGAAAACGATTCTTTGGAAAAATGTCGGCGAAGCCTCGAAACTAAGAAGTCAGAACCAAAACCGTCTAGTCAAAAACAACCGTCTAGTCATGCGAAACACACAAACAATGCAAGTAAAACCCTCTCAGTTAATAGAAATTTAACCGGTAAGCAAATAGAAATTAGAAATGATGTACCAAAGTACAGTTTTTTGCGGTCAAAAACGTCATTGGATTTAAGACCGATGATCGTTCGAAATGAGGATGGCCTACCGTACGTAACGCCAATACAACGTTATGAATTGACTTTGTTATTAATGGAAGATGTCTTAAAACACGGAATATCCGGTCGCGAATCTCAGTGTGTACGTGCTAAGAAATTGTGCGAAAATCTATTAAGTTTTACGTTCAGCATAACCGCTGCGAAACGACACACCTTGGAAGATAATGATTTGTATTTTGACAACCGGAACGGTTTGCTGGTGGAACTTTCTGCACAAGAGAAGAAAATAAGGCGCAAAAGGGGTTTGGAAAGAGTACAGAACTTACCTGGAAAATTAGATCACGTTACTGTCGTTGCTTTCAACGTCGGTAATTTTTCATCATGGTGATTTCTGTATACATTATACATGAATTATTTTAACTATGTACTCTAGATCTAGACACTTTATATTATTGGTAATGCTAGCGTTTTCACTGAGCCATCACCTGACGTTAAAATGTTCAGTGACAAATACGAAAATATTGTGGTAAAATTACACTTTTAATTTGGTTTCAACTATAAAAGCTATACATTGTGAGAATTTATCAGTGACTGAAAGCACGATCGTACGAAGGATTCACATGAGATCCATATTTAACTTCACACAAGGTACTACATTGCACTTTGTTGCTCGGAGAAAATACATATATGATATCGTATGCAAACGTGATTGGTCACTCTCAGTCTTAATATTTGTTGTATAAATTGCTAATTTGTCGTTAGAACTAAGATTAATAATAAGACTAGGGAATAGGATTAAGGAAAGCTGCATAAACCGATCATAAGTGTAACATTTTTTTTACAGCAATGCCCGCCCTTGAAGTAAATCACTATAAGTACTAACTGTAGAATAAAAAATTACTAGATCTAGGGTACTTAGTTAAAATGATTTACCTATACGTATCCATTTGTAAAATTTACGCTCAGTATTTAAAAGCGGTGAAAGACTACAATTGTGATTAACGGAATTGGGAAATTCAATTCACAACTTACTTCCCATAAAAATTGTAAACAAATTGATAAAATGTGCAATTTAATAGTTATGCTCAAAAGTAGTGTAGCAATTATTTTTTATGATGGAGTAGTAATTGTTGAATGTATACAGGGTGTTTAAGCATATAAAATAATGGCAATTATTTTTAGAAGTAAATTATTTTTCCAATGAAGGTAGATCGCCAAAATATAAATATCTATTTATGCAAGAATAAATTTTATGTTGAAAAAAAAAATTAAATCATTGAAATTGTAATTTTCCTTTAAGTATTTGTAGGTCTAGGATATCAATATCGATAGCATATCACGTACTTAAATTTTCACTATTTTTGAGCATACTCGGTATCTCATGTTAAACAACTTATCGTTGTGTATTGTGCAATATATACACCGTTTATAATTTCTGAATATATCTTATTGTTTATTGTGCGAAATTAACAAAGCTTAAGTATTAATTTAATAATCGTCTACTTTACGAATTTATTTTGTCAACAATTTAAATGTTTAATTTGTGAAATAAAAGTTTTTATATCGATTTTCAGAATCATTAAAAATTCTCATTGACATAACGCTCTGCAATTCCTTTTTTACCTTCTTCGGCCATTTTTACCTCGGTTAGTCCTAAATTCTGCTCCAAGCCTCTAAACGTCCGACTTCCTAAAAACCCAGCCCCAGAATTCAAAGCAACCGTGCCGTCATTTTTCAAAGAGATTTGATTTTCAACGTTAAGTTCATTTGGAATTTCTTCAAGGAACCTTATATTACCACTTAATAAACTGACATCTGGTGTGTTTCCGTTACGTTTTAACGCTTCTTCATCCAGTTCATCATTCAACTCGTAGTTTAATCCATATGTAAAATCTGTATTAGTCGCATGTGGATTTAACGCAATTTCTACATCGTATGGAGTAACAATTGGCTTGTAAAAATCTCTATTATCAACTATGTTGTCCATGGGGCAGGTAATTAAAACATATACGTCCATCTAAAAATTAAAAAACAAAATATGCCTTTTACTAGTTGATGTGCGGTACCTCTGGAAAATTTGCTAATTTAGCTACAGTAGGTCGTCCAACTGACAAAGTATAGTAAGTTTTTGAATGCAATTTCAATAACTTTTTAATTCGTTTTATGGCACCAATAAAATTTTGAATGAATAATGCGGCAATTACAATGCAAACCGTGTGACTATCTCTTATTTTTTCAATCAGAAATCGTCTTCTTTTTAAGATTGCATCGTTCTCTTTATAATTTTCTATTGTCGGTTCACTTTTACTTGGATCGTAACAGTATAATGATCTAGCTGTAATAACCTGTTTTACACACTTGTGATGCCTAATATATTAAACTTACGCCTAAAAATCAACTGGAAATTCAACAATTTACGATCACATCTACCAACGTATAAAACAATATCGTCACATTTTTTATACTCTTCGATTGAAACAATCTTGACATTCAAAGTATCATCAAAAAGTAACGTCAATTCATCTATAAATGAAAAATTTATTTAAAATGACGTGAGAAATGTATAAATACCTATTTTGTAAACATAAGGTGTGTCCAAAATGATCAAAAACTGCGTTTCTTTATTGAATTTTTCGCAAAATAAATCTTTTAACTGGCCGATGTTGATGTGGTCTTTTTCATAAATGCACAAATATGGAATTTTATTAGTCCATTTTGAGAAACATGTCGACCCAAAATGTACTATTGCATCGGAATCAACATGTTGTGCCGTAACGTAGTCGACACAACAACTGCAATTCTCTTACATAATAAAAGGTATCATGGAAAATGAGATATAAACCTTTCATAAGTAGAATCACCCATAACATAAACGGTCTGTCCAAGGAGATTTTGTAAACGTGTCGCCACTGCATAAGAATCGGGCAATAGATAGTCGGGGAATTGTAAACATACCTATAAAAAAAACTATTTTCGTCCTTTATTAGGTTTATTACAATAAATAACCCTACTTTCTTGAAATTGTTGCTTGCAATCCATTCTGCACATCGTTCTATTTCATAAAGTTCAGCCACATCGTCCGGATTTGTTTCCACATGGATTTTCGAGCTGTTTATAGTCTTTTCCAAACTAATCAATTCATTTGTCGAAAACTGAGCCATACTTCGCTGATTTTGCTTTTTTCTTTATGGCTTTTATTTGAATAATAACCACGTGACCACAAACGTGACGTTTATTCTAACCTAACTTCGTCAACCTTGAAGCGATTTCGATTGCAGAGCAATGTTTATTGACGTGTCGTTTATTTTCGATTACAATTTTTATGACGTCATATTCATACCGGGTTGCTTTAATTAAAGCAACGCTGCGTTGCTTCAATAATCAGCAATAGATGGCGCACTTCGCCGAGCATCTACATTTAAAACTCTACTCCATGTAAAACAGAAATTTGTCATCAGGCCAAATTTTTGCGGGGAAAAAATTTCATACTTTCTAATTTATATACAATTTTATATACGAAGTGGGCTTAAATATAAGGGAAAAAAAATGGACCATTTACGTCATACAACAACAAATATCCTTTTTTACAAAATGATTAAACTTCACAATATTCTAACTTTATAAT
>JAFFZR010020173.1:0-18462 GCA_018397195.1 Lethrus apterus | reverse complement strand
TATAGCATAAAAAGAAAACATTAGAATCNAGGCTTCTCCTAGAGGTACATCGCATGAACGTTTTTCATGCTTTATTTTATGTCTCTGTAAATTGGATTTTGTATGTAAGAGCTTTGAACAAACATCACAATTATGATTTTTTTGTATCTTTTTATGTCGAAGCAAAGTCCATTTTGAAATAAATTGCTCCGTGTAAACATTGTGATTTCTCTTATTATGTATCACTTTGTGTTCCAATAAATGGGATCTTATATCGAACTGATTGAACAATATAATAATACCTTTGTATGCTTTGGATTTGTAAGGACAGCATCGCTTCCTCTTGAGGAAATCTCAACACTTTTTGCATCATTATCTGAGTAAAAAAATTGACATATAAACATCATTTTTAAAGAATTTCTCACCTGTCAAATATTTATCCGAATTTTCTACATCTGTCGATAAACTTCTCGAGCCAGCAATCAAATCCATTGTACTCACAGTAACATTCGATGTTTGTGGTATAACCCCAACCGTACCTAAATAAATCGTTTATGCAAAAATTAATATTAAAAAATTACTAATTATTCCAAAACAGATTTGTTTCTGGAGAGTGAAATGTTCTTTAAATATAATTAATTTATACTAATAATTACCTGAAAGATGTAGTTTTGGATATGCCGTTCTTAGTAGGCGATTATTGGTTCCAAAATCATCTTCGACAAAATGAACACGACATACTCTGCGATGGTCGTATACTTTGGCTGGCGAAGTATGATACAATTCCTTGATATCACATATTCGAAGCCATTTGTTAAACCTAGCCAAATCTTTTGCTGGATTGGGGAACCTATGTTTACTCGTGTTGGTGCCATAACAACCTTTTATGACACACACAATATGAGCCATGTTTTTCAACTGAATATATTAAAATATATACAGTCTGTTCTACAAAACGGGCCCAAGACTACAGCGACTTCAATTGTGATTTAATCACCAGCAAACCATATATTATTAAATGGGACAGTCTTGGCTACAACTTGGCGAAAAAAAAATCTTTTTTAAACACCTTCATGTAGTTGTTGTGACATCACCGACAATTTTCTTAAATTGCTCGGAATAATATTTTTTTTGTATTCTTGTAGAGCATTTTAAGTACTTTTCACCGGTATAAACTTAGGGTCATACCATGAAATTTTTGCAAAAAATACAAAAAACTGGTTTGAGCTAGTAGCAGAGAATTTCGGATTTAACAGCCTCAAACCAGTTTTTTGCATTTTTTGCAAAAATTTCATAGTATAACCCTACTAAAAGTTTATACCGGTGAAAAGTACTTAAAATGCTCTACCGTTTTGTAGAACATACTGTATATATGAAAATAATTGCAAAACACTAAACAAATTTATAAAAGCACAAGAGAACAAAAAAAAATAACACAAGTTTCGAATATGGCGCTTAAAGCGATTTTTATTTACAGCGGTTGGTCACTGGTTGGGGGCCTTGATTTAGTAACTTCTTTAGCTACTTGATACGTGTAAATTCGCCTTTAGTTAAGCCGAATTTTTTAAGTGAGGATGGTGCAAGCGGCCATTAATAATTTTAACCAATCAAATAAATGGCGCGTAGCGTTTCTCCAATCACAATTATTTAAAATGGTGACGCAAACTAATTAAGACTAATGCACAATAGCACAGATTCATTGATTTAATATTTAAGAAAGAGCAAACCGCAATTTTGAATTTATAAGTAACTTATGAGCATAATATTCTCTAATGATTGTGCTCCTAGAAAGTAATAAATTAATTTATTGCTTTTTTGTCATTGTGTTTCAGTCTTTACTTGCTGCTTATTTCTCTCGGTTAAATCGAATAGTTCAGCAATTGAAATTTCTAAAAAAGTTTTCAAAAGTACGGTTAATTTTGCAAAAGGGAATGCAATTGAGGTGTAAAAGTAAAATTAGATTGCTAGAATGTCGATCCATCCGATGATGATGAAATTTGAAAATTGTTAACGAACAAAAACGCCATCTTGAAAAAAGTAGTAGTTGGTATTTCTTCTCGGCGTGTGTTGATACCATTCTAATTAATGCAAACAAATACGTTTTAAACGTGTTTGAGGTAGCGAACATAGTGTAAAGTTGAAGATTTTGATCAGATTTCAAGAAAACAAATAGACAAACCCAAAATTCCAATCTAGCCGATATTTTTAGTTCAAGGTCAGTGCATGCCGCTAACGCTTTTTTCGTCGATTGATAACAGACGTAAATATTACAATTACAACCCGCAAATTTGTATATTTAAGAGGTATTCTTCAATCATTCCACGCTTAATAGTGATTTATATATTCGTCGACATAACCTATAAATAGCTCAATTTCAATAACATCTTAATCATATTTGTTTTCAGATGGTGGACGTCGACAATTTAACCGACGCAGAATTGCGTACCAAATTGATAGAGTTCGGTTTTCCAGTTATGCCCATCACGGGCACAACAAGGAAAGTGATGGCAAAAAAGTTAAAATTCCTCATGGAAAACAAAAATAAAATTAATAACGAACACAGACGGTGAGAAACACTATTTACATTCCATAATTACTTACGGCTTGTATTTTAAGGTCTTTGACTCTGTATTCAAGTGAAGAAGAAAGTGACGCCGATGTTAAAACATCAAAAAAAGATAAAAATAGGCGCGCTACAATGGCTGCCCCGCCGACGAGGGTACCCATTCGAAAAAGTACCAGAAAGGTTGAAGCAGACAATGAAATTGAGGTAAAATTTATCTTTCATTTTGTAGTTAATTCTTAAAGGTAATTTTAGCCACGTAACGTAGTATCTGAAGAGAAACAAATAACGACCCGCACAACAAAAGTAACTAAAGTAACCGAAAATGATTTTGATACTGGATCAGATTCTGAATCGGAAATAGTACTCTCTCAGTTGAAGCAGTCTTCTGTAAATAACTATAAAAAAGGTACTTAAGCTGATTTTGTATTGTGATGGTTGCTTATAGATTTTTTTTAAAGATTCTCCCGTGTCATCAAGCACACTATCGTCAAAATTTACTGATGATAAAACATTTTCACCCGTGAAGAACTATGATTTCAATGTTTCGTACTCAAGTCCATCACCCAGTCGATACACATCATTCAGTACCAGTGCTGATATTGCTGCTGATCGACTCAATCAGATTCGTTCTCGTTTGAGTCTAGGAAGTTCTTTTCGTAAGTGATTTAAATTTTGTGATTTTTTTTAAGTATTAATTTTAGATTACGATAAGCCAGCTCCGATGGAGCAGGTGGAGGAAAAGGCGGAAACTCCATTTTTGAGTAACTTTACACGTAGACTTTCGCAATTGTCTAACAGTCCGCAAAAACAAGAATATGAATATAAGAACGACATCATTAAGGAACACGATACTAACGGGGCTGGGTCATATGCTGCTAGGACGTATCTTTCGAGGTATTTAATTTTATTTTTGCTCATTTTTCTTAAACTGTCATTGTATTTTCAGGCCAGTTAAACGAGATTTTACAAAAGACTTTCAAACTGGTAAGGAAAACAACATCAAAAACAATTTGGTTTCGTTCACTGTGATTGCCTTGGCATTTTTATTTTTCCTCATATTGGCCATTTTGTACATGGGCATGCATGATGGACACACGTCTCTTGATCCGTTCACCTCCGGTAAGCGTTAAAATGTAGTTTGATGTATAGACTTTGCCATACGTCCAATATTGTAATTTTTTATTGTATTTTTTTTTATTTGAACAAAAGTTTAAAATGTGCTTCTTTAAAATTTCAAATTTGTTGCGTTTGAGGGTTCTTTCATTGCTTTTTATTTTTAAAATGTTATCGTGCTTCATTAGATTTTAGTATGTATTTATATGTATTTTCTTATCGTATAAACAATAAATATTTTGATTTAATTTGTTTTATTTTTTCCAAAATCCTTTTTATTTTGTAATGCATTATTCATATCCGGAATTTTTTATTCAAAATATTTATTGCTTTTCATGCGATTATTTAACTAAAGAGGATTCATTAAATGTAAAAAAAAAAAAAAACATTTTTTAAATATATTAACATGAACATGTTTTGAACTAGGTTTTGTGAAATGTAACTATTAGTAACTTTTATTTTGATATTTAAAGCTGAGATACAAAAATATTTATGGAATTAACATTTAGCTTAACTAGATAACTATTTTTTATGTAATTTGGAATTAGTTTGTGAGTAAATTGCTGCCAATTAATTCTCTTTAAAGAATAGTTTTCAAGTTAGATTTACATTAATTTAGTTTGTTTTTTTGTGTAGGTTTGACTATACCGTATTGTGAAAAGTTAAATCCTAATTCACAAAAAGGTGTTAATTGCATCTTGGATGTTGATCTGCAAGGTGCCATCGACATGAACAAGGTTCTAAATCCCGAACTATTAAAACGGGCAGTCGCACATCGATGTATTGACTCGAAAGTGAAACCCTACCTGACGGAGAAAGAAGTAGTGTCGTTCATACAGAACAATTACGGTTTAAAGGTATATCATAGACGTCTAATATTTCACTTTTTAGATAAGAAATTTTCGTGACTCATCTAAGCACTTTTAAGTTAAATGGATGAAATTTTGACAAATCATAAGCTAAAAATGTACAGGTGGGCAAATTTCGATGTTTTCGTAGGGAATTTCGATAACCATACAAAAAAAAACACCCTACCATCCTCGATCGCTTTTTTGGAGAAAAATTCAATGGTGAAAACCAAAGTTGGCTATCGTCTCTTGTTTTCGAGTTATGGGCAAAAATTCGATTTTTTCAATTTTCGTTATGGCTATATCTTGCTTATTTGGAAAAATGAAGGAAAATAATGTCCATGTTCTTCAAGCACTTTTTTGATAAGAATGCAGTGGCGTAGTTAGTTCTCCAAATGCGAGTTGTGACACAAAGTTGTAATTTTTTATATGAAAGTCATAGTTGGCTGTGGCTTAAGTAAAAAGAGAATTTTATTCCCTTTTCAACAATATGTAACATGTATGGTCAATTATTAATTTTCATACAGATTTTTCAATAATTCATAGTTTTCAAAGTCAGATGTTCATTTTTGCGTAATAGGCGATTAAAGTTTGATATATTTGTTATATTATGTTTTATTCAGAGTAATAATAATTCTGAAGCTGCAAGTCAAACATAAACACCAATTTTTTTTTTTTTTTTTGGGGACACTATAGACATTTTTCCCTTGCTTCCCTCTCACCACTCCAAAGCTCGAAGAACTTATCTGGACTGAAAGGGAGGGGTTTGGTTACGGCCACGACCGTCCTACAGATGTTAGAGCCTATTCTAGCATACGCTGCAAGGATTAGGGGAACGTGGAAAACCTAATCAGAATAATAGTCGGAGTGTTTCAAAGCGATGTCAATTGTGTGTTGCAAATGACGGACGTCAGTTTGAATATTCAATATAAGTATGACCTTGAAAAGTATGAATTTTTGAAAAATCTATGAAAATTAAAAATTAACCGTACATGTTATATGTTGTTGAAAAGGGAACAAATTTTTTTTATTTAAGCCACAGCCAACTATGAGTTCCATATAAAAAATTATAGCTTTATGTCACAACTCGAATTTGGAGAACTTTTTCAAAAAACTAAACAACGCCACTGCATTCTTATCAAAAAAGAAGAAGAACGTGGACATTATTTTCCTTCATTTTTCCATATAAGCAAGATATAGCCATAACGAAAATTGAAAAAATCGAATTTTTGCGCATAACTCGAAAACAAAAGACGATAGCCAACTTTGGTTTTCACCATTGAATTTTTTCCAAAAAAGGGATCGAGGATGATAGGGTAATTTTTTTGTATCTCTTATTGTTATCGAAATTCCCTATTAAAACAACGAAATTTGCCCAGCCTGTATAAATTTAATAATCTTATACATTTTATGCCAGATTTTCATAAAGTTGTATTTCACTAAAGTTGCTATTGTATCTTCCTTCCATCTAGCAGTGTCTTTTCCAGTTACCCCTTTTTTTGCTTTATTTCCTTTCTCTTTCTTATACAGGCTGTTTCACTGGCAGCGAATTTTATTGTTACTTTAAAATATATAATAATATCGTGGATATTGTATTTAAAAAACAAAATTGCAGTCTATACCACAGTTGCGAAACACCCTGTATATATAATAATAATTTTAAATTATAAACCAATCATAATCTTACAACCATTTGCAGAAACTTTTTTTTCTATCTGTCACTGTTTACGAGTTAATAATAATAATAATTCCACATTTCTTTTTCGTTTTTTATATCCTTTATTTTAGAAAGTTTTCTTATACTTCCTTATACCTTTGTGTGGCTTTCATGAATTTTCATAAACATATCGTTACTTTATTCTTTCCTTTTATGCATACATCATAATAGTGATAATAATCCAATGAATAGTTGTGATCCTCCAAAAATGTATGTAAGCTATAGTGTGATTAACATAATTTAATTTTTTATCATTTGTTTTTAGGATGAAGAAGAAATTTTAGAAAATTTGTACAACATGGAAATACTTTCATTTACTAATCCTTCGTGGAAGATATCGTTATTACAAATCGATAATGATGTTTACAACGAGAACGTTTTAGAATCCATCGTATGTGATTATAAAATTTTAAAAACGTATATAACCTCTTTTTTTTAGAATGATGTTTTTGAACGAAGAAAATCCGGGGTGATAGCTCTGTCGGTGTTGAATCCGGACGTTCCGTGGAAATGCAGCTTGTATAATAAAATTGCCACAATCTTACAAACAGTCGTCGTGTTGGGCGTCGGCTTTTTTACGTTGTATTTTGCGAATATTGGCTACAAATATTTCAAACATTACCGACAGACCCAAAAAGATGAACTTTTCTATATGGTTGAGCGTATTATCGACACGTTGCAAAGCAACGCTGGTGACGACGATAATTTTTTAGTTATCAATCATGTCAGGGACATGATTTTACCATTAAATGATAGAAAACGTAAGTGCCATTAAATAGTCATTTATGTAACAAGTGCGTAAAAGTTTTATGGGATGAGTTCGGAAGTTTGGAAAACTCAACAAATGCTATAAAAATTGTCTAGAAATTTTGTTGCAAATAAGATTCGTTCTAGACAATTTTTTTTATATGGCTGCATCTTAAAAATTAAAAGTGTTTTATTTCTGCTTTTTTATTATTAAAATTTTTATAATTTACTTTTTTATGTGAAGGTATGGAGAAAACTTGGCAGAAAGCCGTAAAATTCATCAACGAAAATGAATCAAGAGTTCGTACAGAATTACAAGTCGTCCAAGGTGAGCCCTACGAAGTGTGGCGATGGGTCGGTGCACCGAATTTAAACACAAGTTCGCCACGTAACAAGTCCTGGCAAGGTCAAGCATTTGAAACTCAAGTCGGTTCCGTAAACAGTTTGCCTTGTTCTCCGACGCCATGTTTAAAAATCAGAGGAATGGTCGATGACGGCGATCGCAATTTGCTCACAATTAAGGAAGCCATGCTCAGTAAATGTGCACATCAGTGTCGTATTCTCCACTGTGCCGTCGATACAAATTCCAAATGCGTTTACTTGAAATGTGCTGATCAGAATGATGCTGCTGTGGCATATAGGAATTTACATGGTTGGTGGTAAGTATTACTAATGCAGTTTGTTTATTATTAACTATACTAATTATTAACTTAATTAATTAATTTTGTTCAGGTATGCTGGAAATTTAGTGACTGTAAAATACTTAAGATTGGGACGTTACATGCAAAGATACCCGGATTCTCCGGTCAGTGGACCCCCGTATCTTAAAGCATTACAACCTGCCACAGACTGGACAAACTGATATGTTTATCTTAATATTTACGTTAGAAGAGAGATTTTTTTTGTATTTTATTATAGATAACGTGTTGTGAATATTTGGTATTTATTTTTTATAGTTTTAAATAATTTTTGACTTAAGAAAATTGTGCTATGTCACATGGATTTGTTTAGATTTGTATTTTAATTTCATACAGTATCCTGTAATCTTCAACTAGTATTTGTAATATTCATTGTTAATAGATTAATACCAGTTGAGTATATTTTGCTTTATTATTAAAGTGCTTCGTACAAAATATCTTGACTGAGAATTAGGCTCATTTGCTCATTGGAGCGGGAATTCTTACGTTTTATATCTCTTGTTGCCATTTTTCAATTAAATTTGTACTATTGGAGTTACTATTTCATTTATTGAGAGATTTTTAATGTTGTTGTAAATTTTTTAAAGCATAGACTTTAGACGAAATATATCTGAAAGTATCTTTGTCTTAGGATAGTTTGATAATTCAACATAGTTTCTAAGCACATTTGTCTAATGAAGTTTGTATTTATTGTAATTTTTCATGAAATAAACAATATTTGTATACTTTTTTACTTTCAATTAAAATTATAATTGGCATTCTTTCGAACACATTGTATCCTACTTTATAATTTATTATTATTATTTTTGCTATAATAGGGGTAAAAAAAGAAATGCAGAGAGTGCTTTTCTCATCCAATATGGCGGATCGGAACAGGATAAATGATAAACGGTTACGTGGCGTACTGTTTACGTTACCAAAAACACGAAAACTGCACGAAACGTACAAGGAAAACAAATGAAATCCCCGGAAACTAATGTTGATTAATGTGAAACCTAAAAATTTATCCCGCTCCGGATGTTTCGGTTGTTCGCCGCAAGTGCGCCGCCACTGTTTGTCGGCTTGCCCTATTCTATTGGATCTTAATTCTTTTGAAATACATATTTTGATTATAAGATGGCGCCACAGTGCGACATTGCTTATTGATTCGTCCGTCTACCCATGTGGCGTGCGTGTGCATGAAAAATTAATCAATAATAAATTGTTGGTTAGGTTTATGGTTGCCTATGAACCATGGTAATAATTTATAGGTTAACTGCTATAAAAAGAAGTTAAATGGCTTACGATTTTAAATCTGAAGAAGATGTAAAGTTATTTTTACACAATCTCGGAATAGAATATCGCTTTGGATGCTATAGTGAAAAAAATCCTGAAGGTATTCGAAAATTTATTTTTCAATTACTTAACCTCAAACATAATTGAAATATCGTTTTCAAAAAAACACCAAATACATAAAATTAATATTTTAGTATGTCATTTATTGGGAGATTATTTAGAAGCTGTTAAAAGAGACTTCGAAAAGGCGAGAAAAGTATATAAAGCGAACTGTGATGATTACAAATTTGGAAGGAGTTGTTACAAATTTGGTGCATTTTCATTACTTGGAAAGGGTGGACTGAAACAAGATTACAAAATCGGATATGACTACATGAACAGGGGATGTGAGCAAGGTTTCTCAGATGCGTGTTTTCACCAGGGACTTTTAACAATTAGCAATAATGAAGAATGTGGTGTCAAGGCAGATATCACAAAAGTATATGTCATACTTATGTTATCACGTTCATATTTTTATTTTTTCAGGGATTATCTTTATTGGAAAAAGCATGTTTGGATAATCATGCAAATGCCTGTTATTACTTATCGTCGATGTACATAAAAGGCATAAAAGAAAACTTAAAACCAGAGCAAACTGATTCAACGCAAACCAAATATCGTTTAGCTAAAGACATGGAAAAGGCTTTTAAATTTGCCTTGAAAGGTTGTGAATTGGAAAACATATATAGTTGTATTAATTTAAGTCAGATGTATGCAAAGGGGGAAGGTGAGTGATTACAGCGATGTGATTCAAATTTAATGGTTTAATTTGTAGGTGTGGAGAAAAACCCCGAACTGGCCAAAAAATATAAAAATATGTCTCTTGAAATGCAAGGCGAGATAATGACAGACAAGACATTAAAATTTCAGGAAGGTTTATCATAGTAGCACTTGTACAGTACAACTAGTAGTAATAATAGTAACAATTTGTGATTGTGTCATTAAAATAAAAATGTTATCGAATTATCGAAAATAAGAAATAAGTTTTTATTCAAAATAGAAAATATCAAACATTTCATGTTAAAATCTTCACACATAACAAGGTTTATAAATCTTTGATATAAACAACCAAGTTTCAACTATAAAAGATCAAGCGTATTTAATCTACCCTTTCGATGGATGTCGATGCTCGGTAAAGCTTCCAATTTTATCGGTTTACGGAAATTTAAATCTCGTCCACTTAACCAAACGTTAGTCTTATCTTTAGGTGATCTTTCGACATTGAGGGCTTCACTGGATCGTGGTTTTCTCTTTGTATATTCTGCAACGGAACCATCTAAACGATTTTTCATTAACATTTTCTTGGTAAAAGATGTATTCCTAAATATATTTACCTCTCCATGTGTTAAAAACTCTTCCTGCTTCAAATTTTGAAGACTGTTTGAGGAGTTGTGCGGCTCTTTTTGGTTTAAAATAACCAATTATGTCTTCTATGTCATTTCTGTCTAATTTCTGTGGACAAAAATTTTGAAATACCATAGCAAAACATAAGTGGAAAATAGACAAAAATACCTACTGTTTCATCTGCATTTTGTGGTGATGTGGGCAAACTATCGATATTTTCTGAATTATTAGATGAGGCTTGATTTAATCCTACAGATTGCATGCAAAAATAAAAGGCGTGCATCACTTCAAATTACGTAAAGGGCATAAAAATAAAATTCCATGTAATTATTAAATTGTTTTTAGTTTTCATGCCGGTGATTTGCAAAAAAATACAAAAAGCCTCATCAATCAACATCAGATAAAGTCGCTATCACCTTTGGCAAAAATGAGCTCTCGCTATCGTCTTCACTTGAATCTAAACGAGCCGGAGCCGTCTGAATATCACAGCATCTACCTATGAAGTTTAAAATATATTTTTTACCGATTCAGAGGATAAATTTCAATTTTTAATTTGCAAATATAAAATCGAAGACTATTCTATATTGCGCAGTTCCAGCAAAATCAAATGCAAAAAAATCGATAAATGAAAAACATCGACATGAGAAAATACTGACTGCATGTTGATTGCAGCATAATCGATGTTAATCGAACTGTTCTCAGACATTTCTTTAAATATTTCTTCATCCGAAGGTACTAAACGTCAAAAGCTTTCAGGTAAAATATAGAGGAAATCCCATTAAAAAAAAAATTTAGTGTCGCTACTATGTCTAATTGAACAAAATTTCGTTTTATTGCATGCAGTTGGACTTTATTTAAAAGTAGTATGGTTTGCATAGGCTAATGTATAACAACATAATTAATTCTGGCCTTTTCAACCAGACAGTCTGTATGTATCTATAGTCTATTTTTTCCTGCTAGGCAGAAACTCGTGGCGCCAAATTACGCTGTTGTGATTGGTTAATTGGTACGATTTACGTTTAAGAATTTGAAAATCCTGCTAAACAGGTTTTGACAAATGTCAACTTTATCTTTATTAAACTGTCAAAAAATCGTTTTTCTCTTGTATCATCAAATTGTGTAGTTATCGTCCTTGGTTTTAGTTATTTCTTGTGTGTCCCTTATTGCTTCTCTAAATCCTTGCAGGTTCTGCCTCGCAAGAAAAAATTAACTATAGCTTTGGCTAAAATGGATTTACTGTTTAATCATCAGTTACCTGCTGGTGGTAGTTTCGTTCGTTGAATAACCATTTCTGGGAGTTTGTATTTTTGAGCCTCGTCCAACCAAATAGCTTGCTCTTTGATTGACTCTAAATCGCTGCAAAAATCAAGACGTCACAAAACAGCTAACAATTTTCAACAAAAACGAAAAATTCTAATACTGAACTGAAAATAAAGGCCACCCACATACCTATAATTACATTCCTTTTTGAGAGTTTTCGCGATTTTTTCCGAAATCTGCATCAGTAATTTGACATTCCTGTCCTGTTTTCGTATCATTTCTAAATAATCTTGTCTTTCGGTCTCAAATTCACTTTGAATATCTTGAATATCCTTTTCTAACGATTTCACCTAATCGTACATACAGACAATTATTTTTAAATAGTTTTTAATAAAATTAATTACCTTGTGTCGATACTTTCGTAAAATTTCCGTCTTGAGATCCAACTCCTGACTGATGTCCTTGTATTGATTTTGCAACATTTCTCGATCTTCATTCATGTCGATCTTCGCGAGGACGTGGGCGATAGCACTACGATACAAATACTCTTTAATTGCAAAAATAAGGCTAAAAAAATACCTAAAGCGTCTGTCTGCAGCGATTTTCTTCCTTTTTCTTCTCTCCGAAAGTTCTTTATCGTAAGCTCTTTCACCTCCAATCATAACGGCCTTTAAAGTCTCGATACGTTTCAGTATTTCATCTTTAGAAGCGACGGATTTTTCGTTGAAGCATTCGTTTAATTTTTCAATGTTTTTCCTATATTCCTCTTTGATGATTTCGATTTGTTTCAATGTGTTTTCTTTTTCATTTTTTTCGCTTTCATGCAAATTTTTCAACTTCAACATTTCCGATTCGTATTCTTTTATCAGTTGATCGCGTTTTGCGTCCAAAACCGAATTTTCCAATTTTATGTTTTTGTTGATTTCGACTTCGTCTTCTGCGGAGTCCACATCTTCTAATTTCAACGGTGTGGATAATCGCGTTTCTAAAAGACGCTTCAGGCGGTCGATTTCGTTTTGATATTGTTTTAGCATCGCATCTTTAGGATCCTACAATTTAAATTTTTATATACGTTTATAAATCATGTCTTTTTTTTTAAGAAACATCAATTTTCATCTTGAAGATTTTTTTAATGATGCATGACTGTAACATTGAAGATTAAAAAGTGTAGAAGACAAAAATTGAGTATTCGTTTCACTTTATTATGGACGTAAACAAAATAACGACCAATAAATTTCATATTTTGTGTGTTTCTCACCTCATTAACTCTTGGTTTGTTGTGTATATTTTTGGCTCGATTTGCGTATCTCAAAGTAGATAACGTCTCTACATAATCTCTACTTGCAGGGGTGATGCAGGCAATCATCAATGTTCGTGTGTTTCCACCCAAAGAGTCCTACAACATTAATTATTTTTAAATAATTGTAAAATTGCCGCATTTCAATCGATTACAAATTTGGTCAACATATAACTTACTTGCAAAAGTCGCGTTAATTTTGAATCTCTGTATGGTATGTGCTTGGCTTTTCCATCGACCAAAGCCGATATAACATTTCCAAGTGCGCTCAACGATAGATTAATTTTCGTTGCTTCCTTGAGTCGATCGCCGGTAGCTCCAGTTTTTGTTTGGCGTTCCGATCCGGCCAAATCGACTAAATTCAATTTCCCTAGAAATCATAAATTAAGCCATTCTTCTGTTGGCGAATATGTTAACAGTTTTCGTCGAAATATATACACGGTAGTAAAATTATTCAAACTCGATAAAGGCATTTTATATTTAAGAATATTTCCAATAAACGTTAACAATTAACAATTTACATTACCGTTGGTGGCGCTGCTATCGATAAAACGTGTCTACTGACAAAGGGACAATTCAAAATATTAACAATTAATTGCTTTGAAAAAAAGCTGATTTGTACAAAAAATAACAACGGAACAAACAAAGAACACGGAAATTAGCAAAATGGACGTATTAATCGCATGAATACTAATTACTAATGTCCTTTTGTCGCTAGTGTACAAGTTTGTCGCGAGATGGCGTATCGCGTAATGTAAATTGCGAGTAAAATTTTACCGGCCGAGAATACAATAGTCCGAACTACAGAGCGTATAATTTGGGTAAATTCTAATTATTTCAAATTACCACATCATATTTTAAAATTCTTAATTGTCATAAGTCATAAGTCGAAAACTTTCTGATTTGTGATTTTATACATCACAAGGTACAATTCACAAAAAAAAATAGTGCCTCATCAACCAACCTTTTCTGATAGATTCGTTGGAATCCTCGCTGGAAATTTGCTCAATGCTTAACGTGAATATACTATGCGATCGTGAACTGGATTGATTCATGAGCGTGGAGCCGATTATGCGATTTTTCGACCCAACGTTCAAGAGCTGTTCGCATTCAGCAACGTCGTGTACGGCACGAACAGTTAAACCTTAAAAAAATCTATTGAATTTGACCAGAATTCGACTCGTAAAACTACATACCTGGCACGGTGACGCCTTCGTTTGGGACTTCCTTCAATGGCAATCCGTAACTCGGTGAAGATTTATCGCTGGGCAATAGCAAATCTCTGAAATTTTGGTAAGTAAATAGATCCCTTTTCTAATGAAATTGGATTAAATATATTGGGATGTGTTAGATTGGGTTGACACAAAATTCTAGTTGAAGAAAAATTAAATCAGTAGAAAAACACAATATATTCTTCTAAATATACAGGTTTCCCACTCCTTTCTTATGTAACGGGGCTCATAAAAAAAAAAATACTACTAAAATATTAATATTTCCTGGTTGAAGGTTTTGTCTCATCATTATTTTATTGTGATATTTCAATCTGTTGCGTCTTCTTTAATTTCAGTCCGAAGACGATTCTTAAATAACGTAAAACGACTTCAGAAGGACCAGGATATCATGGATATCAAGGTATAAGGTTTAGTTTAATTTATTCAATTTGATTACAATTACCTTATCTGCTCGTTGTATATTTCCAAATAACTGGCCAAAGCCAAATATTTAACGCCCGACGTAACCGAAATAGCTTCGAACATATGATCGAAAGCACGTGATATGATCCCTCTTTCTGGAGGTACTGACAAACGGTTTCCTTCCATCGTGAATGATTTACCACATCCCGTTTGACCGTACACAAAAATTGTACTGTTGTAACCCTCCAAAACACTCTGAAGATGGACAAAATCAATACGAAGTTTACGCAGAATTTTTTTAAACATACCTCGACGAGAGGATAACATATTTCGTTGTATATGTTTTCTGTGTTGGAATTTTGGTCGTATACCGAATCGAAAGTAAACTGCTTTGGAAACGACGGTCCTTCGGTCGGATCCCACGTTTCTACGGTGCAATCCTTCAAGCTGACCACGCACTAAAAATGACAAATATTAATTTACTAATATTGAGAAGGTTTAATTTCACGTTGTTTAAGAAAACATTATATTTAATATCACGTGGTGGAAAACCATAAGTAATTTTTTTTATTAAAAAGATTATTGGTTTGGTGCATTATTTTAAAGTGAATGCAGAACTATTCTGCATAAACTTTTAAATGATTTTGTCATCCTGATGATGTCACTTGCAAAGAATCATTAAATTATTTGCAATATACCACATGCTTGCATATGTAAGACATCTTCCAAAACGCAAGGTATTAGATTTGATGTAAAAATATAAAATAAATCAATAAATAAAACAAAATAAATGTACAGTCACGAGAATGAAAGATTCCTTGAACTTGAGCAAACAGTTTCAATTTAAAGTTGTTATGAGGAGCCATAAAAACTGATGATGTATGATGACTGATAGCTGATAGATATTTAGTTTTAATAGGTACAGCATTATCAGTACTTCCCCAGTCTTATTGATTTGAAATCATCAACAATAAGAAGCTAACTTCATAACATATTTTGTATTGTAGTTGTTAAAAATCATTCCATTTTAATAATTGTATGTATTTTTGTAACAAAACAGTTGCTCCCTTGAAACTGTTAAAATCTATTAAGAAAATACGTGCCTGAAATTACTATACCTCGCTACATTTTATAAAAGCTTTTACATATACACCTGACTTTTCCTTAAGCTCAGTCTCGATGGCAGCCCATTTGCGTAAACACAAATCCATGGTTAACCTTTTACGATTCGAGCTTCGATTTTCCGCATTCACTTTTTTAACTTTCATCAATCGTTTTTTCTTGTTTTGAATTTTCTGACACATATATATTGCAAAAAGTTGACTTATTCATATGAAACGAATACAAATGAACACAAAACCAACAAAACTACCCAAACGTCAAAAGCGCGCTATTCAATCACGTGATCACTAAACGTACAAACCGGTATTGCCATCTTACAGAACTACGTAAAAATCGCAAGGTTTATAGATTCCTATAATTTCGTTGTACGCAGCTCCACCCACGATCGTGCAAGAACTAAAACACTGGATTGAGTAATGTGGATGCTGAGAATGGACCTTAATGGCCGTTTAAGGTGCAATTCTGTGTGTACTGACCCTTATGGTTCATATTCAAATTAAATAGGACAATTTTGAATCTGCTGATATGTATTGTATATATGTATACTGTTATATGAGTATTATTCAACTTTTAAATTTATATCAGTGCATATACAGAGTGAGCAACTGGAAGTGACCACCACGTGACCACATACGTCACAAAAATAGTGTATTTTTTTGTTTTACTGCTACCCATACTGCTTAATGTATTTACGTTCTGTCATCTGTCATTTAACGTGTTTGAAAGCGCTAGTTTTTATGTTTCTCCAAATTTCTGTATTAAATGTATTCTTTTAAAAAGCAATTTATTCTTCTAAGTAAAAAAAGACGTCATTTTGAATGTATACAAGTACTGATCAATAATAATTTGACACTTCTCTTCTTTTAAGGTTATATTTATAAAATAGTACCAACTTAGCAGCACCTTAAAATTTGAGGTCACGTGGTGGTCACTTCCAATTGCTCACTCTGTACATATAAACAAACTCTGACAGAAGTGACAGATGTCAAATACTTAAATTTGTTTTCATAGCAACAGATATTTTGTTTTTTAAATAGTTGTCTTGAACACTTCGAAATATTTTTTTAAGATTTACAGCAAGATTTTCTTATAAAACATTCATGAAATTTGGTACGTACAGAAAGTACAAAATGTAACGAATCAGAAAATGTCAAAAAATACACAGCGTGTTTAAAAAACCAGTTGTGTCCGTTTCCGGTTTCCGCTTCTTTTGGCGGGAATAACATTAAATGTTGCAAAATTTCAGAATCAGCCTCTACCTATACGCATTTAATTAAATGACATTTTTGTTATCCGAATTTCGGATAACGCACAAAATAATAAAATATCAAGAATTTTCAAATAATTTATGTAAATATGTGCACAACACAGAATTAATTTAATGTAATATTATTGTGCATTCGAATATTTTGAATTCCATTTCTGACTGATTTGGAAAAATTATATTTCACAGAGAAAATTAATACAGTATCAGTAAAGTATCGGTTTGATTTTGGAAATTTGAACGATATTCTTCGATATCTCCGTATATTCGTATATTTTAAGACAAAAGTTTTTTGAATCTATGGTCACCACCACCTAAAATTATTTTCAGTTATACTGAGTGTTTCGTTTGTGCGCAAAAATTTTAAATGGAACACCCTATACAAGTGTCCAGGGATGGGGTTACAAAGGGAATAAATCTTCTTCTTTTTGAAACAATTGAAATGCGGAAAACTTTTTTTTTTAAATGGAAGCTTTATATTTTTATGCATTAGTCGAAAGCAAAATTTAATTGTTTATTAATTTGAATAAGCAACATATGTAGTTAAAATTAATAATTTTCGAGATATTGATGTATTTTTTTAAATTTCCGTTCGTTGTCATCCAGGGCCGCGCCGTACACAGTGTGCAAGTGTGCAATGAACACGGGCGGCCAAATGAAAGGGCGGCGAAAATGATGCGATAGATAATATCAATGAGTCAAACATTACTTATCCTATTGATGATAAAAGAAGAAAGTTTTCTGCTATTGTCTTTAGCTTTAGTTTTTAGCGATAAATGTAACACATAAATGTAATTCTAGATAATTAAAACTAGGGGCGGCACATTTATACATGCACAGTGCACACAGGCGGCCAATAAGTACGGCGCGGCCCTGTTGTCATCCCTCCTGAGAACCATAAAAGTAATTTTTAAATATTTTTTAAAACAAAGCTGATAAACTACGAACTAATAAATAGAATATTCTGTAAATAAGAGGATACACCAAGCTTTACATTTCAAACTTTTATAATGTTCACACTTTAAATAGAGAGATCACAAAATGCCATATATTTTGTATGTAATATTACTGCTTTCATGAGTTTCATCGTTAATCCAAATATGTAAGTTTCATGGCATTTTCATTATATTCTAACCGTATTCTGTCATTCTTTCCACAAAAAAAAAACTAAATAATAGAATAAGATTGGAACGTAATATTATTTATTATAAACTAAATAATATATTAATGTTAACGGAAAAGATGTTTGGAAAATAAGAAAATAAAAATAAAAGTGGCATTTTGTAATTTCTCTATTTAATGTGTGAATATTATAAAACTTTGAAATGTAAAGCTTGGTGTATCTTCTTATTTACAGCATATTCTATTTTTTAGTTCCTAGTTTATCAGCTTTGTTTTAAAAAACATTTCAAAATTACTTTTATGGTTCTCAGGAGGGATGACAATGTACGAAAATTAAAAAATACATCAATATCTCGAAAATTATTAATTTTAACTAGATATGTTGCTTATTCAAATTGATAGACAATTAAATTTTGCTTTCGACTAATGCATAAAAA